>BQNB010044443.1:0-23159 GCA_026074375.1 Tanacetum coccineum
CTCAAAGTATGATTCTTTATTTTACTTTGAGGCTCTTTGATGGTGGAAAGTTGATTGCTTGCTTTATATATATATATATATATATATATATATAATACATATATAAATAAGTCACAAATATCAATAATAGTAAGAGAAGTATTCCAAGAGGCCTTTTAAAAAGATAATTCCAAGAGGTGTGAATTTGAAAATCGAGGTAACGTTTGTGGAACAATGCTTGAATATTACAAATTGGATTTGGTTATCTATTTCTACTAATAATATGCTAAAACAAGTAAAGGTACGCTAAAAACGAAGGCAATTAAAGCTAGAACACTAAAAATGTTAACGGAAATCAAAACCAGTTCTTTAAAACAAACTAAATTTTAAAATTTTAACCCTACAAATGAAAAATTATTTTTTATAAATCCTAAATGATTAATAAAAAATTTAGAAAAAAGAATTAATTTTTTTTACTTTTATTTAATTTTTTATGAATTAAAAACAGATTTAATCTAAACAATTAATAAAAATACTAAAATAATTTGGAAAATTCTGAATTTTTTTTGAAAAATACTTTGCACTAAGCTAAATCTAAGAAAAATAAGTTGGGTTCAACAGCTTATTGAAATAAGCTCAAAATAAGCAGAAAATGGCTTATAACTAAAAAAGGAGAAAACATGTATAAAAGAAAAGTGTTGTGAGGTTATAACGCAAAAGACCCAATGGCAGAGTGGTGTGAGGTGTGGTGTGTAAAGCGTTGGTATAAAAGGGGGAGGTCACAGGTTCGACCCCTGTGACCCCTCTTTTTTAGATAACATTTTTTTTCTTTTTCTTTTTAAAAACTTATAAAATAAGCAAAATTAACAAACTTTTAAAAAGAAACTTTTTACAAAACTGAAAATAAGCTAGGAATAAGCAAAAGAAAAGTTGACAGTTTGCTTTTAAGCTTAATGACTAAAAAGGCTAGACTGTTTGAAATCTTAAGACTCAATAAGCTAAAAGAAAAGACAAATAAGCTAAACATGCCAACTCCTAGACCTAATAAGCATATAGGAACAAAAATAAGCTAACAAAATAAGCTAGAAAACTATGAAAAAGCTAAAAGACAATATGCATTAAAACAGATTTATGAAGGGCTTTTGACAGATTTAGAACTAAAGATAAGACTAAATAAGCTAAAAGATTAAGCTAAAAGCAGATAAAAACTAATATTAAGCACTTATGTCTAGATAAAAGCTAATAGTTTAAGCTACAAAGCTCAAAAATCATTGAGACATACGACATATAAAAAAACAAATTCTAAGGAACTATGAGAGACTTTAAGCCAAGACTAAGACTAAATAAGCTAAAGAAAAAGCTAACAAGCTTAAAACAGCTGAACACCTATACCCTAGAGACATAAATAAGCAGGAATTAAGCAGATAAGTACAAGAATTAAACTAAAAAAATGCAAATGATAAATTGACGGATGAACTACTATTGGTTTTTGGCTTTTTGAAGAAAAGTGACACTTTTAAGCTTAGTTTTTTTTGGACTTAAGTTAAACTAACTAAGCTATAAACTTGAAACAGGTTTAACTTATCCTCTAATAAGCTCAAATCAAAAAAACTAAACCATAAATCACCTTCAATCTAAACTAAATCTGCTTATGAAAAACTGACTTTTAAAGAGCTAAAAATTTATGATGAAAAACTGTTATAGCATTAAAAGGCAAAACCAAATGAACACATCTAAAACTAAACACTCAAATGCAGTAGAAACAATACTTTAAATCCTAAAATCCTGATCCTAATGCATAACATGAACAAATCACCAAAATTAGAACCTAGGAAATTTATCAAGACAGCAGGATATAGAACATGAGTTATTAAACCTAAAAACTTATTTTAAAACTCTAATAGCTTTTAAAAACTCATTATTAGACTTACTTAAAACTTAAAAAAGTTGGTTTAGAAGCTGAAGTTAGCTCAAGCAGTGGTAACCTTAGTTTCCACTGCTTGTGCCAAACACCCCTTAATAACTCCTAAAATCATCTCAAACTTAAGTAAGTTTTAAACAAGATTTAAAAACTAAAAACAGATTTAACATAAGATCAAATAAGGTTATATTGACAATAAAATCACAAAGATAAGCACTTAAAATAAGCTAATGAGAATAAGCAATATTAACTAAAAAGGGGCAGATTTTAAGAAAACTAACACTAAACATTTATAAGCTATAAGCTAAGTACATTAAACTAACTAAGGCAGATTAAACACAAATAAGCAACATTAATCAATAATAAGCAGATAAGCAGATAATAAGCATAAATAAGCAATGAACAGTAAATAAGCTAAAAATGAAAATGAGAGTGTACCTTAGTCCTTTGCTTAAACAAGGACAGAAAGGCTCTTTAGAGCTTTGTCTACAAGCTCAGCTTATACAATAAGCTGTAAATACCCATAAGCTCTTCCCTTGTAAGCTTATCATCCAAGTTTCAAGCTGAGGTATTTTGAGGAGTGGATATTTGATGAATTTTCTTAAGTACTTAAAATATTTAGTTTGCTTAATGAAAACAGTTTATATAAAAGCTTGAATAAGATCTTATGACAGCTTATAAGGTATTTTCAACAACAATAAAACAGGAATTTAAAACTCAAAATTTTATAACTTTAAAACCTCAAATTTCATTAATCAATAAAAAGAGTTACAAGACTTGAATTAAAAGTACAATAAGTTCAAAAGACAGTAAAATAAGTTATTCTATTAAAACTTAAAACTAAATTAAAAAACTTAAACTTTACTATGTGAAAAACACACACATATAGTCGTTATGTGTGTTCTTGCCCCTTTGAGTTGTGTTTCTTGTGTGAGAGCATTCCAAGCTTCAATCCTATCCTTTAATTCCATCTGGTGTTTCTTTGATTCAATCTGAGCCCTCAATTTTTGCCCTGCCTAATAAAAATATTTAGGATTGCCAACGTGGTGTCTTTTTCCTTGGATAATAGGTCAATTAAGGTTTGTCTGGTGTAGGAAGAAAATGTTAAAAGGGTTTTGTTGGGTAGTTACAGGGTAGACAGAGGTGAAAATGGTGTGAGTGATTTGGGCAGGAAAAGCACTGTTGGGTTTAATTTGTGACGGGGTTAGGGGGTTAAGGACGTGGGATGTAAAATATGTTAAAGTCAAGGGGCCAAAGGAGTTAGTCCTAAGGACTAACAGTGTTAGTCCTTAAGGACTAACTATGTAAAGGTTTAAAGGGTTGTGGGCTAACACTTGTTAAGTAGGGATTGGGCTTTTTATTGGTCTTGGGCCGGTTTGGTTTAAAAGGATTTTAAAGTATTAAAACTTATAGGTTTTATAAATCAAGGCTTAATGGGCTGACCCGGCCCATTAAATGGGTACGGGTTGGCCCATTTAAGATTTCTTTGGATTCGGCTTCGTCTTTGACTTTGACTTTTTGACTTTGACTTTTTGCCTTTGACTTTGACCTTGATTTTGACTTTTCCACGCTCTTTCCATTCTCGTGCTCGCTATTTTAATGGATAACGAGAAGACAACTTAAACCAAATAATCAAATTTACTTCACGGTAGCTCTTAAAAATTTTACTTTTTAAGGTGAGCCATATTTCGTAAATGACACAAATGGTAAGTTTTTAAATCTTTGATTCGACTTGGGAACTTACTAGTGGATAATACCTCAATGAAAGGTATTATTTGTTGGTGTTCTTTTACCAACTTTGTTTATTTTATTTTTTTTATTTTGGACAATTTTATATATATATATATATTTTTTGATTTTGATTTTTTGATTTTTTTATATGATAATTATACTAAATGAAAAGAAAATTATTTTTTACTTTTTAAATTTTATAATTTTTTTGTATTTTTGATTTTTAAACAAAAACAAAACTTTCGAAAACGAAAGGGACTTCAAATCACGATCAACAAACTTTAAACGAGAGAATCTTAATCACAATTCGGCCGGCAACGGCGCCGAAAATTGATTGCTAGTAAAGCAACACATGTAAATATAAAATATATAATATGATGGAAAATTACCAAATTACCCTTGAGGACAAAGGTAAAAAGGAAAATCTTCACAAATATATATAATATAATACGTATATTAACCGGGAAGTATGATTCCCGGGTCGTTATTCCCCAACGATTTGTGAAATTGAAACCACATTTGATGTTCGAACAATGATTTGAATTAGAAACAAAGATTAATTTGATTATCTACTTCTACAATTTAAAATAAGCAAATGGTAACAATTAAGCACGAAAACAAATAACGGGAAATCAAACTTTAACTTTAACTAAACGGCAATTAAAAACCCTAAATTTTTAAAATTAAACCTAAATTGAATTTTTCTTTTTAAATAGACTCTAATTGACTAAAAAGTAAGTTTAAAAAAAACTAGAACAAAAACGGATTTGAAATGAGCTTAAAAACACAAAAAATGTAAACGGGAACGAATCCCGTTCTTTAAAAAAATGAAAAATTTCAATTTAAACCCAACGAAAGCAAAACTAATTTTCCTAGAAACATAATGATAAAAGAAAATTTTCTAACAAAGAATAATATTTTTTTGATTATTTTTCTGTTTTTTATGATTTTTTAAAGTTTTAAAATAAATTAAATGTTTAAAAATAACAAACGATAATGAAAAATTACGAAAAATTCCCAAAAAGTCCTAAATGTGATGAGAATCCTAGGAAAAATAAGCTTATGGTCACAGCTTAATGAATAAGCTTCAGAATAAGCTAAAACAGCTTATAAAGCTTAAAAGGGAAAATGAGTACAAATATTAAATTTTGTAATCATATAACGAAAAAGACCCCAGGGCGCGATGGTAGTGAGGTGTGTGTTGTGTGCTATAAAAGGGTTGAGGGTGTTGAGGTCGGGGGTTCGAGTCTTGCTCACCCCCGATTTCCACCTTCCCTTTTTTTATAAAAACTTAAAAAAGCAAAGTTTTAGAAAAGCTGAAAATAAGCACTTTTAATAAAAGAAACTTTTTATGAAAAACCCTAAATAAGCTGTTAAACAGCTTAATACTTGACAGAAACACTTAACTTTATTTTTTTGGTATTTTTCTTAAACTAATAATCTAAAAGACCACAATAAGCTAAGTTTATGACAAATTAAGCTACTAATAAGCTAATACTAACCTAAAGAGCTAAATGAACAAGAATAAGCACAAAGAACAAGCCATAAGCTAGAAATTCAAAATAAGCACTTAATAAAACTTGAGACCCAAACAGGCCCTACAGGGACCTTTGAGCTTATTTTTAGATAAGCTCTTGGATCCTTGTGGGGAAATGGCTTATGCAAGCTTATTCTATAACTAATAAGCTTCCTAAAAATGCTTCTGAAAATGATTTTGAAACAAATTAGCTTAATGAAAAAGTACTATGAAAACAGACTTAAGGCTTAGATCATGCTGAATTTTACTTTGAAAATGAAAAGACAAAAGGCAATTTTGCAGCTTAAATTTAGATGACAAAATAAGCTAGAATTTAAAAACTAATTGCAAACTTGTAAACTATGATATATAAGCTACTTTTCTACTGAAAATTAAAATCTAACTCCTATTTTAACATACTGAAAATGAAACTAGAAAATGACCTTTATGCTTTTAACAATGCTGATGTAGTTGACATTAAAATGACCAAAACTTAGAAACCTCTAAATTCATACCTAAGAACCTTCTTTCTTCTCTATTTCAACACTTACCTAAGTACAAATAAAGCAATTACAAAAGCTAGAATTAAATTGAGCTATTAATGCAAAAGAACCTTAACAGATTTGAACTATAAGAAATCTAAATTATGAAAAACTTATAATTCCTAACTTAGCTTTAAAAAATTTACTCTAACAAGTTTATTTGAGAGTTCAATACCTAAGGCCTAAACCAAAAGGGCACAAACAGTTTTAACTTGTGGTTAACATTGTTATGCCAAACACCCCTTTAACTAAACTCAAAACCATATTAGCTTATGAAAATGAAATTAAGAGCTTAAATCCTAAATACTAGATAACAAATAGCTTATGACAAACCTAATGAACTTATATTAATAAACAAATAACCCAAAGACAAAGAACTAAGAACTATGCTAATATTTTTGAGTTTTTGGCAGTTTTATGAATTAAAACCAAGAAATCTAAGATCTATGCTATAAAACTTAAAAACAGATATTCAAACATATTTAATAAGCACAAATAGACAGAATTAAGCACAAATAAGCTAGACTATAAGCAGAATATAAGCATATGTAAAATTAAAGCTAAGATACTTGAAAATTAAAAGGAACTTACAAAAGGCTTAGCTAAACAATGGCAATAGTGCTCAAAAGAGCTTTCAACAGCTCTAGCTTATCATAAGGATAAGCTAGTAAGGTCCAATAAGCTATTCCATTGTAAGCTTATCAACCCAAAGTCCATAATCTATAAGCAAAGGTATTAAGACTGATTTTATTGGTTTAAGTATATTAAGAGCTTTATTAATAGCTCAATTTAAGCTTAGAGACTCAAAGAGCTTATATTGAGCTTATTACAAGCTTATCAAACAGTAACATGATAATTTAAGGATTTAAAAACTTATAAGGCAAAATGGATTAGGTAAAAACAAAGGAGAATTTCATTAACATTAAAACTTGATTACAATAAGGTGAAAGTAATAGTACAATAAGTTGGAAAATTACACTACTTAAGCTCAAATTTTAAAAGCTAAAAATTACAATTTAACTAAAAAATTTTAAAAACTAAAACTAGATGGTTGTATGTGAATGTGAGGGCTATTTATAGCCTGAGAATGAAGGTTCTAGGTCTCTTGCCCTGCTCTCCTTGTCTTGATCTTAGCCCTTGAATAAATTCCAATCATTGAGTCATAATTTGAGCCGTTGGATTACTTTGGTGAGCACACGGATTGCCAACGTGGCATTCCGTGTGTCAGAGCCATTATGCTTCTTTTTCACACATTTTAGTACAAACCCCTCTTGATAGGTGTGTTTTCTCCTTTGCCTGCGTGTCATTCCCTTTTGGGTTTCCACTAATGGGAGCGATTGGAGATGTGCAACTCTGCCAGCATGTCCTTTATCACTTGAATTACATAGCCACGTAGCCAATTTTGATTTGCCCTTTAGTTTGAGTTCGAGGTAAAACGGAGGAGACGGTGAACAGTGGTAACTTCTTTTCCCACGTAAAAAACTTATAAAAGAAGGTTGTTTGACTTTTCTTTTGACCCAGGTTAAAATCGTTTAACTTTTGGGCTTATAAATGGTTTTGGACCACGGGGTGTATCTTGGGCTCGGTTTATATAAGAGGTTAACGGGTGTTAACTCTTATAATAAAAAGTGTTAACACCGTTAGGGTTTAGGGGACCATTTTTGCAATTTGGTTTTCTTTGAGGGACTGATTTAGGAATTTTGGGTTTTGTCTTTTTGTGGTTGACCACTGTTGACTTTTGTTGACCTTTGATAGCATTCTCCCGGCTTTTGCACACTCAATTCCGTTCCCGTGTCCGTGTTTGTCCGGTTTTGACCGTTTTCTTGTGATTTTTGCTATATCCGTACCTACACAATCACAAAGACAAAACAAGCAATATACAAGCATTTTAAGCACAATTTTGTCTTTTATGAGCCATTTTTGATATAAAACAGATATGTGTATTCACACATATCATGCACCAAGTGCCATCTTCACCACAATGGCTCGTGCACCCAGAAATGCCACAAGTGCAACAAAGTAGGGCATTTTGCTCGCGATTGCAGGAGTACTGGTAATACAAATGTTGCTAATACTCAGAAGGGCAATGGGGCCGCTCCCAAGGGAAATGGTTGTTTTGAGTGTGGAGCACCAGGGCATTTCAAGAGAGATTGTCCTAAGTTGAAGAATAAGGATGGAGGAAATGGGAATGCACAAAGATGGGTTTATGCAGTTGGGAATGCAGAAAAAAGAGGAAATGCATCTGGAAACCCTGATGCCAATGTCATCACGGGTACGTTCCTATTAAATAACCACTATGCATCTATCTTATTCGACACTGGTGCCGATAGAAGCTTTATTGGAATGGACTGGTTAAGAAGATGTCACGCCGTGATCGTGTGCGATAAGAAACTTGTTCAAGTTCCCTATGGGAATGAAACTTTGACTTTTTGTGGAAACGAAAGTAGCAACGGGAGAGAATCCCGGTTGACAGTTATCTCATGTTCAAAAGCTCAAGAGTACATGGCAAAAGGATGCCAGGTCTTTTTGGCGCAGATATCCGCCAAGAAAGAGGAGGACAAGTCAGAAGGAAAACAAATAAAGGACGTACCAATCGTCCGAGATTTTCCTAAAGTATTTCCCGAGGACTTGCCAGGTCTTCCTCTGGCTCGACAAGTAGAATTCCAAATTGACCTAATTCCAGGAGCCGCACCCATAGCTTGAGCACCGTATCGATTGGCTCCATCAGAAATGAAGGAATTATCAGAACAATTACAAGAGCTTTCCGACAAAGGATTCATAAGGCCTAGTTCCTCACCTTGGGGAGCCCCGGTCTTATTCGTCAAAAAGAAGGATGGGTCATTCAGGATGTGCATCGACTACCGTGAGTTAAATAAACTGACAGTAAAGAATCGTTATCCACTCCCGAGGATCGACGATTTATTTGATCAACTCCAAGGATCCAGTATTTATTCGAAAATATTTATTCGAAGATAGATCTGAGATCAGGATATCACCAGCTTAGGGTACGAGAACAAGACATTCCAAAGACGGCATTTCCCAAAACTCTGTATGTTCACTAACAATCACTAAAGGATACTCTACTCACTATCTCTGACGCAATCGCACTGACAGAACATACTACATTCTTAACTAAAATTATAGACTAATCGCAAGCCCTACGAGTTACCAGTTTATAGTCCATTCGACAGAACGAAATGCACCTGCAGTATTCATTGACCTCTGAACCGAGTATACAAGCCTACTTGGATAATTTGTGTAATTGTCTTCATCGATGACATACTATTTATTCAAATGACGAAAGAGCATCAAAGAAACAACTCAAGGCAATTTGAATTGCTAAGAGAAGAGAAGTGTATGCCAAGTTTTTTCAAAATGTGAATTTTGCATTCCGAAGGTACAATATTCTCAACATGTCATTTGCAGCAGAGCATACATTTGATCCAACCAAGATAGAATCTATCAAAGATTGGCATCTCCTAAACACCAACGGAGATCGCCTATTTTTAGGTCTTGCTGTTACTATCGAAGTTCATCGAATGATTTTTCGAGAATTGCTAAATCAAGTGACGAAGATTACTCAAAAGGAATCAAGTTTGACGTGGGGTGAAAAGGAAGAGAACGCATTTCGAAGCTTAGAATAAAGCAGCAGTTGTGGCTGTGTGCCAATTCTGCTTAACCTGAAAGGAAGCAAGACTTTAGGTCTATTGTGATCTTCACGACAGGGGCTTAGCGTTGTGTTAATGCAGAGAGAGACAGGTGATTGCCTATCTCTCGACAGTTAAAAGTTCTGAGAAGAACTACACCACTACAAGATTTAGAACTTGGATCGAGATATCTTGCTCCAAAGATATGGAGATACTATTATAAAATGAACGCAGTATGCACCGTGTTCACGCGACCATAAAGCTACAACACAATCTCGATCAAAAAGGTAGCTTAAACATAGCAACGCCAGTTGGTCTTTTGGAAAAACTAATGACTAACGATTTGTGACATTCCGTTAACATCCAGGGAAGCAAACGTAGTGCTGATGCATTGAGCCGTAAGGAACGTATTGAGCCATTGCAGTTCGAGAACTCCCTTCTGGCTATGACTAAATTGGCTTCTCCTCTGATATCTTCCCAAAATGAATTTTAGAAGCTCAAATCGAAGCCCAGAAACCAGAGAATCTTGTGAATGAAGATGTAGGCGGTATGATCAGAAAGGATATACCCAAGGAAAGGTTGGAACCATGTGCCGACAAAATCTCTGTACTTCTAATGATTACGACTGCAGGAATTGGTTACCTTGCAATGAGAGATTTAAGATACTCAGATATGCACGAGATTCTCACAAGTCGAAATACTCTACCATCCAGTTTCCGAAAGATGTACCAAGATGTAAATACTATAATGGTGCCAAACATGAAAGGCTGATAAATCACCGCTTATTTAGCAATTGCTTGACGTGCGCAATGGTTAAGCCGAACACCAATGGCCAAACAGGAACTTGCTAGTACAACCGCAATACCCGAGTGGAAATGGACAAAATATCATGATGGATTTTATCACCATCTCTAAGTCATCACAAGGTTTTGACACCATCTGGGTGATTGTAGATATCGACTTACAAAATCTCCCACTTTCTTGCCAATTAAGGAGAATGATCCATTAGACAAATTGCAAGGTTATACTTGAACAAGATAGTAACAAGACACGGGATACCTGCTTCGATTATCTGTGATCGTGATGGGAGATTCACATCCAATTTCTAGAAATCATTTCAGAAAGCTTTGGGTACAGACATAAGTATGAGCACTACATATCATCCAGAAACCGACTGGCAGAGCGAGAGAACTATCCAAACCCTCAAGGATATGCTACGTGCAAGCAGTCGATCGATTTTGGCATGGATGGGTTAAGCATCTTTGCCACTAGCCGAGTTTCAAATAACAACAGTTATCACGCTAGCATAAAGGCTGCACCTTATGAGGCACTGTATGGTCGAAAATGTCGATCACCGATGTACTGGGCCAAGGTTGGAGAAGCTCAACTAACTGGTCCGGAATTAATTCAAGAAACAACGGAAAAGATCGTCCAGATACAAGCAAAATATGCAATCCTCAGATAACAATGAGTTTTACGCTGATCGGAAAAAGCGAAAGCGATGGAGTTCGAAGTTGGGGATAGGAGTTATGTGCACAAGTCTCAAACCTTGAAAAGGTTTTACGATCGACAACGGGCAAGCTGAAGCCGATATATGTCAACCTTTCAAGGTGTTAGCCAAAGTTGGGAAATTGCCTACAAGATGGAACTTCCTCACGAATTGAGCAGAGTTCATCATACCTTCCTTGTGTCTAATCTGAAGAAATGTTACACTCACGAACCTTTAGTCATGCCGTTAGAAGGAATTCACAGTTGACATAAGCCCTCCAATTTGTGGAAGAGCCCGTTGAAAATCATGGTACGGGAGATCAAACGATATAAAAGTCGAAAGCCGATCCCATTGATGTAAGCGTTCCTAACTCTAAGAGGTCCCTGAGTTCACCTGGGAATGTAAAGACTCGTTCAATAAATGAATACCTACAAATCTTCACAAACCGGGCTACGTCAATGCCACTACAAGACCTTAAGCTTTGAGACAAAGATCCTTTTAACGGGTGGAAGACTGTAAACATTTCTTATTCAAGGTCATTTTAACGCACTCCCTATTTATTTCGTCCAGTATTTATTTTGTTCCGAACGCGTTTACTTTAAATTAACCTATTAAGATAAATCGCAGACTAGAAATAATCATTATTAAATGGTCATCAAATAAAATTATGGTTTACATCAACCAGTAATATATAATTATTAAAGAAGATAATATATTAAATTTTGCGTATTTTATTTTTATTGTCACAGTAAAAGGTTTACGTACCGTGAAAAATACATTTGGGACACACCCCGGAAATACCTAGACTTACCTAGACTCAAACCAATAACCACTTTGAAACCTTGAACACAAAAATTAAATCATTCTTTGTAAAAACCTACTATAGCCGAAAATTATGGGAACACAAAACAACTAGAAATCTACCAATATATGCTAAGTACATGTACAAACTTCCATTAATTAATCTTAGTCCTAAATGTCTCCCACGAATCTATTACACAATGGTTAATAGCCCATTTGGTCTCTTTTGCTTGCCTATGCCATGGTTAAACACAACACACACACACAAATCATAGGATTTCCAATATCTTGGCAAATCTTGTACCAAAATCCTCTAATTAAGACTTGTACTTAGTGGTTTAACAAAACTATGTGTAGTTAACTAGAAACTTACAAAAACTACTACCCTAGGCCGGTTTGGTTTGTTTATAGGACTAGGAAAGCTAACTAGTTATTTTGCCTATAAATACCACATATATTTACCACTTGACACTCTTGAAAACTCACACACACCTTAAACTCTCTCAAATAACTAAACATATATTGTTTCCTTTGTTCATGTCTCAAACCGCAACCAAACACCTCATATTTACTTCATTCGAACCAACAAACACGACAAAGGGTCACATAACTAGTGCATAAGGGAATATACTAGCTAGGGTTGGGTGTACGCAAAGCTTGGAAACTTGGTTTGATAATTGGTCGTGATATACATAAGTGGGTCGTCTCATTCCTCACGCACACTCGAAAACAAAGCACTAGGACCTTGTTGTAAGTCACGTTAGAACCCATACCCTTCATATCATACTTATTTTCCTTGTTAACTAGTCTATGAGTCACGTGTATATATATATAAGGTACTAGCGAGAGTTCACGTATGTGTAATGAAAAATATACGTGATATACGCAATGTTATAGCGTGTAACAACTTGTGTGGTGTTAATATGTAAAGAAAACATGTAACATGACTTATTAACAAGCAAAGCTTAGAAAAACCGTTCGTTTATAAGAAAACCACACGTAAACTTGTATCGTAAACGATGTACTATGGCTTGGGAGCGTATGTGGGACGTTAAGAAACACTTGCATGTAAAACGCGACGTATAAATGTGTTAAACACACGACATATAGCTAGGATAAATTGTTTCGAAACAAACATTTACTTAGAGGGGTAACTGATCCACACGTGGCTTTGTTTGCGTATCCTAATGAAGCTCACGGTTTGGGCCCAACAGCCCAATGGTGGACCGTAGCTTATTCTTCTAGCTCATCCAAGCTTATTGATGGAACTAGGAGGCTTATTAAACTATAAAAGACAAGCTTGCACAAATCTAACATACCTATTGGCCTCAAAGCCACAAACGAACCCCTTAGACCAACATGCCAATAAGTCCAACTTGGCGAGGTCATACCTTAATTAATAAGCACACTCAGGCGTAATTAAGAACCTAGGTGCTTAATGCGTTAAGTAAACAACTAGAATACCCTAGCGTGTGCTTGAAAACCACTAGACCCCTAACGGCTAATTTAGCCCAAAGAAATAACGAGTCTAAAATGCGAACTATAAAGACACGATAAAGCTCTAACAGCTTATTTGTGAGCTTTATGCAGCTTATCCAAGTTTTAATGGGCTTAATGGACATAAATAGTATTAATGGACCTTAATGGGCTAAGTTTAAACCTCTAAAACTCCATTCGGGTTCCTATTATTGGCCAAAGAAGTCCCAAAACGAGGCTATTTGCTATCTATAACTTGAACAGTAAACAACCTTAAAAGGCTTACAAGTTTAGAAAATAAAGTAAAAATACTAATGCACCTCATTAAAACTATTACTATTTTGAGTTATTGGGCTCACGAGCGCCAATAAGGCTCGAATAACACAAATAAGCTCACTCCTAGCTTATTTATCTGGCAAGACAAATTCGAGTAACCTTAAATAAGGCTAATGAAGGCTTTTTGGCTTATTAAAATTCGAATATGGACCTTAAAATGGCTTATTGGACCTAACGGTGTCCAATAAGGCCCAATAAGCTCCAAAAGCTAAAATAAGATCATCCGAGCTATTTATGGCTACAACAGCTTATCCGACTTATTGAACTTAAAGAAAACATAATTCCAATGTTAGCACTTAATTGAGTTAATTGCGATTTTTACAAGTGTAATGGACTAAAAGTGTCAATTGGCAAAACTATAAGGCTCAAAAACTTGTCAATACTGATTTTAACAGTACAAGGAACTGTTTCTGTCATTTTTGGCAAACTAAGGGAACTGTTTTCAACATTAAGGACCTAAAGGTGTAACTTGCGTAAAGTTGGGAGGACTAGAATTGTAATTATGGAAACAAAGGGTTAAAATGTAATTATTAGAATATTTTATAAACTAACAATGGCTGTTTTGTAGTTATAGGAAACTTTAGGGTATTTTGTGAACGAAAGTGAATTTATAAACACTTAACGAGGTGGACGAATTATAATATATTCAGATATCATTCGGTTTTGAACACGACTTAATAAATAAGAATATTTATTAACAAAGCTTATACGTTTCCCAAAAGCCATCGCGTAAGTACAAATACAATAATCGTGTGCACCACCACACAAGTGATAACAGTATATATAAACTAGCAATTGATTTTAGTTATACATTAAGTCGTTAGCCTAAATATGTAGACTAAGACTGGCCGTGTTTACTTAGGTATTTGACGGTGTGATTCATTGTTATACTTGGATATATTTATCATTCAGAGGACTACCTCTTAAGGTGAGTTCATAGCCCCATGTTTTACAATTATTTAAATGATTTACATCCTTGGGTGATGAACATTGACTTTTTTATTACAAATTGGGACTGCAAGTGTTACAATTTATAAATGGATTAGACGTGTTTTTGCCTAATTAACCCCGCAGTAACCCACTGAGACCCTTATCATGAACTGTCAATTACTAGAATTGTGAGCGCGAATGTTGATAAATAATCTATTGTGGGATTGACATCCCCGTTTGGGTAGTAGCAGACTCGCTGATACCGGTTGCTGACGCAACAAACATACCATGTCGGATTGGATGTTGCGGGTTAGAACATCATTCACGGGCATTATTGGCAATTTATTGCATTCATAACACGTCGAGCTTCAGTGTCCAATACTTAGGAAAACGTAATTACCTTTTGTGATGTTTTGGCATTTGTTGCTTAACATACACTTGGAAATCTGCCGGCCTACAATTAATTTACATAAACCTCTGAATCAATAACTTTATGTTGACGTTTAAGCATGTTTTTCAGTTCAATAAGCACGAGGTCGATGATAACATTATAGTTCAATAATTAAAGAGTCAACATTTTAAAAGTGGTTCTTATTACATTAGGGACAATGTTATAAACCGAATCTTTATTATAAATTGAACAAGTTTGAACCATGCGCTTAAATTACTAGATATGTATATTAGTTAATCTATTGTATCGTTTTCAATACGACACAGTTAGATGGTCGTTCTCAATCTTGTGCTATTGAAGCTATGAAAGTAAACGCCCATCGGATTTCCAACATTCCGCTCGACCCAGATTTGGGGTGTTACACAAATAGTACCCACAACTATAGGACTGATACCAACTCAATGCTTAACAGCGGGGTGAAAGAGAATCACCAGCAATATACTCACCAACATCTTGGGTCACATTTCCATCAAGATTAGTAGATTCAACACTTGTATAGAGGAGACTAACTATCCTAAATACAATCAATAACGCCACTTAAGCAGCCATAAGTGTAGGCAGCACAACATCGCATGTCCACAGACGTCCACGATAAAACTCTTATCCTGTCCAGCACCTTCAGCTTGAGATCGATGAGGTGTTGATGATTAATAGAAATTGTGGCAAAGAGGGGAGCAGCTTGCAAGGGTGCTATCACCTTTAAGGTCCCAAGGAGTAAGCTTCAATATAAGGAGCAACACTTGAAGAGGAAAGAACTCTAACTACAGCAGTATAATGGCTGATGCGTGTCGTTATGTGTAGGTAATTTATATTATCAATTTTTACTATTTATATTTTGACGAATTTACCTAAAACAACACTAACGGGCAATGTACCCGATCAGTTGTAGCTTCGTTGGTAAGTAGGGTGTCGATCACTAAGAGCGAGAACGTTAATTTTTATGTCTACCAATATTTTAGTTATCTAAGTTAGTCCTAATTAATTCTATTTATCTAAACCTAAACTAACGTTGGACAAGGTTGAGTTTTTCATCAGCAGCAAGAACTGGCACGGGTTTGGTTATTCAATTCCTAATTTGATGACAGATAAAGAGAAATACAACACACAAGAAGATAACAAAACGATAAGAAGACGGTCAAGCACAAATAAAAGAGTAAAACATATCAGCCCATGATAATCCAATAAAATCCGTCTTGTCTAAAGGTGAAATGATTGCGATTACTATGTTAGTGTTATATCATTCACACAGTTTAGGTGGATTCTTCTCTCCTAAACGATCTTATTCAATTGATCCTGTCACAATTATGAACGTCTCATAAGCATAACAACCCGTTAATATATAATCTTATCTTAGGAGTTTAATACTGTGAATATCAAAAACCTAGCTCGTCAGAGACTCTACACAAAAAAAAAAAAATAACCACAAACAATTTTAATGTTTAATAATATTGCAACAACAAGCACTTGGTAGTCATAGACCAACCTCCGCTGTGACCCAAAGCAAAGCCACATAATGTTATTGATAATCCTAAAGTCACCACTATTCCTACACACTCTTTAAACTAAGATGAGCCATCAAGGGGTATTAACTATTTTGTATCCTATGATCCAAAGGTACACATACGCTATATGCGAATTTATATCCCGGACTCTACCTACTTGGTCCATAACACTAAGAATCCAGTTGAAATGATAGATTAAACGCAAATTAAACATACAAAACAAGTATCATGTGAGTAAACATACAATGAAGCCTGAAAAAAAGTAATAAACACAATGAAATAGCACAAACCAAACATTAAACTTCATAAATCAGGGCTGATACCAAAGCGAAATCAGCCGACTAAGCGTCATTGTAAAAATACACACGGTTTCATATATGAACACCAAAGTAAAAGAATGATAACCGAACGTGTATTGTGTTGTGCGAAGATTACAAGAGTTTCCCTATGATATTGAGACTCTTTGTTGACCGTTGCTGCTTCTGTAAACATCTCTTAGTCGACTTGGTGGTTTAGGTCTTCACTTGCATACTAAAATTCATTTTAGGATTCGGTTTTTATAAGCTCTGAAAAAATGCGCCTGATAACGACCGTATTCGAGAGGTTCGATACGGCGTATCCAATTACATAGAGTGGGCTCCATGCTTGAATCTTCTGGAATATTTGATGTTTGGCTTCTTTATACAGCATATAGCTTGTTTTATGTGGAAAACGTAGAGGGTTTCGATTAAAATCTAAAAAACTTTCTTATCAAATACCCAATCAAACTCGACGTAATATGAAAAGTACCAAATATAGTCTATGACTATATGAATAATGAAAAGCATAAAATAAGCAAGTTGTCACAACACAAACATAAACATTTAGTCATAACATAAGCATAATTAACAAGTAAAGAAATAGCGATATGTAAAAGAGAAAGCAAACCGAACACGATGATTTATAGTGGTTCGGTCACGGAGCTCCTCTCCGCCCTACTCCACTCCCCGAGTACCAATCTGCTGCAAGTTACTTCCACTAGATCAACTTTCGCACCCTACTCGGCGGAGAAAACCTATACACAATGTCGCTTACACTTACCGCGAGTTTCTAGACAAGTAGAAACAAAGACAAATGTGTCTAATGGATTTGAATGCCTAATCTAAATGAACTTCCAATGTTAGGAAGCCTTCAAAAGGATGATGATGATGATGAGATCTCCAATCTTGTAGATCTACATATGGGTATGCTTGGTGGTGGATGACAATATCTTCAATCTTGTAGATCTACATATGGGTATGCTTGGTGGTGGATGGAAATGGTAAGATCTTCAATCTTGTAGATCTACATATGGGTATGCTTGGTGGTGGATGACAATATCTTCAATCTTGTAGATCTACATATGGGTATGCTTGGTGGTGGATGGAAATGGCAAGATCTTCAAAGCTTGCTTTGGTGGATCATCATAAAAGTATGCTTACAACAAAATGAATGTTAGAGCATTATGATCATATGCAAAAATGAAAATGATTAATGAAGGTGTTCCTACATATCTAAATGGCTGGAAACTAGAGAGAAAGTATGTGTGAAAGGGATGAGAAAATGGTAAGATTTGGCTTGCTATTTATAGGCAAAATTCTGGCACTGTAGCCCGGTTCCGCCGGTTCCATTGTAGAATGGAACCGGCCAGTGTTCCTGAAGGGAACCGGCCTACAGTAACCAAATCCGGATTTTGGGATAAAAAATCTTATAAAATCTTATGCAATCTTCAAAGATTATGGCTAGATTTGGAAAGATATGATGTGACAATACATAAAGGTCAACTATATGTATGATGTCATGCATGATGTAAAATCCATTTTGTATTTTATTTTTACTTAAGTAAACTTGTGTATGTAAAATAAAAAGTTTAGTTGAGGCTTGCCAAAATAGAGTTTACTTGTTTAAATAAAGTACTTGTAGATGCAAAATGTGAAATGAGGTTTGATCATAATGCAACATAACAAACATGTACGAACCTGTGTTGTAACATACGAAGACTCGAGACGTCGAGATGTGATGATGTATGTTGAGACAATATATGATAACGAGTAACTTGTACATTTAATGTTATATATTACAAGTTATATATATTTTGTCATTATCAAAACAAAAGAGAATGTGTAGATTAAATATCGTAATATTTGCACTAACAATCTCCCCCTTTTTGATGATGACAAAATATGTAAACGTAATATATAGTAAATGTAAAAGTCACTTGTATCCCCGTAATACCTTTTACATTACCTTCTCCGTTTACACTCTTCTCCCCCTTTTGTCGAAACAAAAAGGGTGTGTCCCTGGAGTTTAACTTCAATTCTCCCAGAAAAGGCGAGCTTGCATCATCCCTAGTGAAGTTAAAATGTCTACTCAAACGCCTTATATTGGTGCATCCCCTAGGTAATTGTCCTTGGTTTATTGCGGGTCAATGGATCATATTTGAAAGCTAAGCCTACAAAAATGTTAGTTCCGTGCAACATGTAAGAATATATAACTATATGATGAAGAAAATGACATCTTCCTTTTGGTCGAAACGCAAAGGATTGTTGAAGATTAAGAATGATGATGAATGCGTGCAAGCTCCCCCTTGACGAGTGCTCCCCCTAGATCGAGGCGTCAAGATATGATGAAAAATAATATGTACTCCTTAAATGCTCGACGGAAGCTCCCCCTTGCTCGAGGGTGTCAAGTATGATCCTACAAAACAAAAATTAGTGCAATAACAGGTTTTGTCCTTAGACAAATATGTCATATACAACAACATGTATAGACGACTCAATATGATTTCTTGACGAATGCTCCCCCTTGCTTGAGGGCTTCAAAATGAACCTATAAAAAGGAAAATGAATGATGCAAACTTCATCCTTGGATGAGTAAGCCATATACCACGCGGTGTATATGCTTGAACATACAAAAGAAAATTTAGTGTAATTTCGTCTTTCGAGGAAGTCATATAAAACAAGATGTATATATGATGCAATATGATTCCCTAAAACTAGAATGCAATATGATTTTCCAAAAGAAACTCTTAGAAAAGTAAAATAAAAGTAAAATAATGTCAAAGAGTATAATCCTACTACTTGCATCATCGATATTGGTTTTAGTGGCGAGGTTGTTAGAGATTGTAAGGACATGTTTGAGAATGAGACGCATTTCATTACGAAATTCATTTGGCTTATGAAAACATAGGGAAGTGAGCTTATGGGATATGTGGGTGACTCGGAGATGCCTATGTATTGTGGAAGGTGATTTAACTATCATGGGTTGTATTAGTTGTGAGCTACTAGTAGGTTGTGGTTGTGGTAGTGGTGGAAGGATTCATGATGATTCTTCTTGTAGGAGAGACTCGATGTAAGACTCAATTTTGATAGAAGTAAAAGGGTTTAACTCTAAACCTTACCTTGTTGGGTTGATGAAGCAATGAGGGTGTAGACATGGCAATTTTGTGAGAGTGGCGAAAGATGGTGATGACAATGCAAACAACTAACAATGTATGTTTATTAGTAAAGTGGTGATGATGAATATGCATGAATGTAATGAAATAGATATGGATTAAAGTATGACATATGTGCGAATGAGCACAAATTATCTTGATAAGGAAATCGATCTTAATCGACCTACACAAATCCAAAAGAGTTAGTAGAGGATAGAAGCAAGAATATCATTTCATAACATGATAGTTCAAAATTTTATATCAACAAGTACGAAAGAAAACTTGTTAAAGTATTATCACACGAATGACTTAACAAGTAGACACATAGATAGACATGTATATGAACAAAACATGTTTTCAATTAGACACATAAATAAGAAAAACTGGGAAAACACCTTAAATAATAAACATGTTGGGACTTTAATGAAAAAGTCCCAAGGGCGCAGTTGGTTAAGTGTGTGTGGTGTTGAGGCGTGTGTGCGCTAAGGGAGAGGTCACACGTTCGAAACCTGTGGCCTTTCTTTTTGGTAAAACATTTTATTTTTTTGATTTTTCTTTTTGAAAAGCTAGATAACATGAAAATAGGCAAGTTTAATAAATGGACTTTTTCTAAAACTTAATAATAAGCTGGAAAAAGCAACTTACAAGAGACAGATTGGCCATTTAAGTTTGCATACTTTTGGCTAAAACTGATAGGCTTTAATAAGCATTATTAAGTCCTAATAAGCTAGCAAAAGGTAAATAAGCTAAAATAGACCTAGTCCTAAACCAAATAAGCTTGAATGACATAAAATAAGTAACTAAAATAAGCTGAAAAGAACTGAAAGGACTCTAAATCAGCAGACATTAAAAACAGTTTCAAGGGACTTTTTAACAACTTTTAAGCTAAATTGTAGACTAATAAGCACTAAGGAAAAAGCTAAAAGTGCAAAATAGATAAAGACTTATACCTAAACTACACTAATAAGCTGGAAATAAGCTAATGAGATTAGGCATAAGCTAGAAATAAGCTGACTCAAAATGACAGAATGCTTTAAAAGCCTTATAATACTAAGCTAAAAACTGTATGGTCTTTTTAAGATCCAATAAGCTAATGAAAAGCAAATAAACTAAAACAAACCGAATAATAGACCTTATAAGCACTAGGAACTAGAATTAAGCAAACAACAATAGCTAAAAAGCATCTATAAGCTAAAAGATAGTATGACTCAAAAATTGATTTTAAAAGACTTTTCCTACTTTTTAAGCTAAAATTTAAGACTAATAAGCTAAGACATTAAGCTGAAAAGTTGAAAACAGATAGAGATTGACTCTTAAAGAACACATAGAAGCTAGAATTAAGAAAATTAATTAAGTAAATAAGCTAAAAAGGTAAAATGAAAATGGAAGCTTATACATTTGTTTTTGGCTTTTGAATAGAAGGTAACTTGATTTTTACCATTAAAACTTAATAAGCTAACACAAAAGACTTAAAACTTAAGACAACCTACTACCTAGACTCAATAAGCAAGATTAAACTAAGCATAAGCTAATAAACTATAACAAGACAAATAGCATACATTAAAGCTTATGAACTAGCAGACTAAAGGATTTTATAAAATGAACTAGCAAAACTTAACAAATCCTAATTTAAGCTTGTTAAATCTACTATTAAGACTATATCAGAGCTTATGAAAACTAGTAAAGATCTTAATAACCATCTAAAAACAGATTTGCTATGCTAATCTTGTTTGTCCCAAACACCCCTTTAAGAATTTAAAAACCAATTTTAAGCTAAGACATCTTGTGAAAGGACTTGAAACATGAAAACAGATTAATATATAAGTATAAAAAGGACATTTAAGCAATACTTTAAGCAGAATGAGCACTAAAATAAGCTGAACAAAAATAAGCAGATTATGACACTAAATCAAACAAAACAAAGCTAAATTCAATATAAGCTATTCCCAAACTAAGAACCTAACATACTAAGCTATTTTAAACTAAATAAACTCAAATACGCAATAATAAGCAGACTAAAAAGCAGTTTAATAAGCAAATGCATAAAAGAAGCTAAAAATTGAAATAGAAGTCTAACATTTGTCCTTTGCTCAAAATAAGGACTAAATTCTCTAAGATCCAATCAACTAGCTCCAACTTATCATAGATAAGCTGGTAAGAGTCCAATAAGCCCATCCTTTTCTGGCTTATCATCCAAAAGTAAGCTGAGGTGATTTTGAAGGAGTTTGAGATTATTAGCTTACTCAGTTAAGCTTTAGAGAGTTTAACTGAGTTATGACTAGCTTTATTTGGTAACAAAAGAGAATAATGAGCTTATCAAAACATATTTAAAACACAGATGCTTAAAGGTAAAACAGAATTAAAAGCACAATATAAATGTAATTTGAATTTTATTAAAACAAAAATTGATTACAATCTTTTGCAAAGTAAATTACATCAAAATAAATGACAATAAGCTGAAAAATAAGCTATAAGCTAATCTATATTACTCCTAAAACTAGATGCTTCTATGAATGAAAACTAGTCCTATTTATAGACTTTAGAAAAAAGGGAGCGTCTGCTCTTGTGTTTGTTGTGTGAGGAGAGAGTGAGAGCTTCCAATCTTCAATCCTAGCCTTTAATCAAACCGCCTCAATCATATGAATCCATCTGAGCCCTTCGTTTCTGATATGTCACATCAACCAATCATTATTACCCTGCGGATTGCCAGCATGGCATAGAGAGTGTCAGAGGGTGTCAGGCTGTGTAAGGTTTCTAGAAGGATTCATGTGAGTGGGTGAGATTGGGGTGAAATGATTTTACCCTATGTGGTTGTGGTGAAAGTGAAATGGGAGGAACAAGGGAGATCCACAGTGATTTGACTGTGTATGACTTGGGCGTTGACCCGGGTTAAAACATGGACTTGGGCTTATGAAAAAGGGAATTGGGCCAGGGTAATATAGGAAACGTGTTTATGAATTTAAGCTTAGGAGTTAACAAAAGTTAGGGTTAAGGACCTTTGGTGAAATGATGTAGGGACTACCGGTGTTAGTCCTTAAGGACCAACAATGCAAAACTCAAGGACCTCCAATGTAATAACTTAACAAACTATTAAGTGTATTTTGGACTTTTAGATATAAATGGGCTAGTTTATGGAATTTGGGCCGGGATTAAGATGATTTTGCCTTCGGCTTTGATTTTTTGCGCTCTTTCTATTCCCGTGCTCGGTTTTTGTCCGTTTTGCTTCGTTTTTGTCCTTTTGTGCAATATCTTTTACCTGCAAGACACAATAGACAAATACAATGCATTTTTCATGTATTATTGGTCATTATTGGTCTTTTTAGCTTGTTTTATTAGGTAAAAGGTATGTGTATTTAAGCACATACCAATAGGGAAGTGAGCTTATAG
>BQNB010044444.1:0-44885 GCA_026074375.1 Tanacetum coccineum
ATACCATTCTCTCTAATCTAATATTTCTCTCTTGTTTTCTCTCTCTAGTTTCTCTCTCTACTTTTCTCTATTCTTTTCTATCTTTTTGCTTATTGGTATGACTTATTGTTGTGATATGGGTTAGGTTTTTGAGATAACAGAGATGGTTTCTCTTTCCATCCTCCAAGTTTTTCCTTGATCTTGTCTAAAATGGACTGAAATACAATATTTTTTTATTTACTGATGATGGAAGGAAGACCCAAATATTTGGTGTGATGTGCAACTTCACGTACCGAAAGGGATCGAATAATTTGAGACCGTACATGTTGTTCAACATTTGCACTAAAGGAAATCTTTTATTTCTCGTCATTTATGACTTGCCCTGAATCTTTGCAATATTGATCCAAAATGCTTTTCAGTTTACACCCCTCAAATTCTGAAGCTCTGGAGTAGAATATGGTGCTGTTATACATTTAACCTTACATGCCAACCAACCTAAAACTACGTACTTTCGATTAATAAAAAACCTTATAAATCAGTAAACCTAAAATTAAAACCTGCCTTGTCAATGATCATGGCCTTGAATCTGCAGCAGTTAGAAATTCAACGACCCTGGTCTTGACAAAGAAAGAGGTAAAACTTCATATAGAATTTGTAAATTCTTTATTTAAATCCTTAAGAGGTATTGTGGAAAACTTAAGCATCCTTTCATTATCATAATGTTATCCTTATCATTTACTTAATTCAATGGTTTTGAATAACGAGTCAAAATTTGTTCGATTAACTAACATATTATTAGAGGATAAATTAGTAGGCCCAAGCCGGGTCTGTGGGCTTTGGGTCCTAATGGATAACAAAGTATTACCGAATAGGTTTTAATTATTTAACATGGTATCAGAGCCCGGTTTGTTGATAAATATGTAAAGGAGGTTTTAATTTTAGGTTGTATGATTTATAAGGGTTTTTTTAATCAAAACTACGTAGTTTTAAACTGGTTGGTATGTAAGGTTAAATGCATAACAACATCATATTCACATTTTCCTAAATAAATATATATCATCATCTTCATTATCGTAATATTTGATTATGTACGATGAAAGATATGAATATAGTTAGAGTATTCGAGAAAATGTATGGAGGTCGCAGAATAACCAAAGATAACGGATTTGTATCTAACCCTCATAGCATTGAGCATATACCACTAATAGAAAATGTGCCAATACTAACGAAAATTTAGTAATGATCAATAAGTGGTTGGTAAATCTGCTAAATTAATACATTAGCAAATATGGGAGACATCATCAATACTTTTACAAAACAAAAACCTTAATATACTTAATATGGGAGACATCATCAATACTTTTACAAAACAAAAAACTTACTTATCGGCTTCACCAGAATTTTGTATCTTATCCTAAAAACTAAGTTGTATCGCTCTTGTTAGCTTCAACCGATGCAAAAATAAGCCTTTTACATGTAATTAATCATATTCGCATGGCATTTACCAGAAGATAACACTAAGAAATTTTGTTTTCATTTATTTCTGTGTTTTTTTCCATCAACAAATGTTCTTACATATTAGTATTAGTAATATATTATAAAGATCAAAGCCTTTATAAATTATGTTGGCAAACAACAAGGATTGCATCAACATCTGAGCTAACCTTAGTTTCCATTTGTGCGAGTTAACAACCAATCCTTCTTTAACATCCCAAATTTGTTAACAAAAAACCATTAAGAGCCATGTTATGTAACAAAAATCACATAGCATTGACCAGAATCATGTTAATTGAACAAGTGGTAAGGAAAAGCCCAAAGAAAATAGAATTACATGGGAACCTCACCAATTTGGAACAGAAATCCTAAAAATTTGCTTTATATTTATTAAGAAGTCCAATTGTTTGATGCCACATCAGATATTAAGATTTTTATAGTAAAGATGAAATTAACAATTAGATGAAATAACATCTTTCGCAGCTAAGGCAGATGCACAATTTGGAACTTCACCTTCTAAGATTACATCATTAGTGTAACCCAACGTCCATGAAGCTATACTATGAGCTACCTTATTCCCATCCCTTCTTATAAATGACCATTCACAAGTATTAAAACCACGCGAGTTCGATAGAATATCCGAAAACAAGGTCGCGATTTATAAGGGTATAGACTGGTTACGAAGTACGTTGACCAAAGATAGAGAATCTGTTTCGAAAACCATAATAGTGTAACCTCTACTTTGAGTATGTATAATAGCCCACCATATAGCTTTAGCTTTAGCCTCTAAAGGAGAGTTCGCGTATCATTAGGACTTAGCTCCTGATATTAACACTTCTCCGTTGTAATTATGAGCTACAAAACCCAAACCCACTTTCCCAGACTCTTTTTGCCAAGTTGCATCACAATTGAACTTAAACTTTCCAGCTTATGGCTTCTTCCACACACCCACAGATGTAGTTTGTGTCGAGTCAAAACCTCCCGAGACATCCTTCTTGTTTGCGTCAGAGTAATCTAATAACATTTGTTTCATCATAACTTCCACATCAGCTTCCCTTCTGTCAAATTGACGATGAAAGTGCGTATTACGTCTTGTCTAAAATCCCTAAAGAATTATCATAAAAATATCCCAACATTTAGGATGAGTGTCCAAAATCACTCGACAAAAATCCCCAATTATAGTAGCTCACAATGATCCCAAACGTCATTTGCTTTTGAGCACTTGAACAGTACATGAACTACATCCTCTTCCGGGTCGCCATAATGTGTATAACAGGACGTTGTTATATTCAACCCCTAGCCTGTAAGTTGTTAATTGAAGGAACAACTTTGTGCCAAGCTCCCATACAAATATTTTAACTTTATTAGATATCTTTGCCTTCCACACAACATGAAAAAACCTAATAGCTTCATCAGGGGAAATTTATACCAGTTCTTGTTATGTTTCGAAGGCTAATAGGTAAGCCGACTTGCATAAGAATTGCCCTCTCTAGCTTTTGTCCCAATATAGCGTCTCGGGCTTTAGGTCACTCAAAAACAACATGCGGTTTTGTTGGCAATATCAGGTGGGAACAACGATGTCAGTAGATCATAATTCCAGTCGTTACCTTCGTTGTTTAACAAGTTATGAACATAGTTTACCTTAGTATTATGAGGTTTTAGACCTAATTTCTAGTGATCTGTAAGCCAGAAGTCTTCCTACACATTTATAGTATGACTATCGCCTATGTTTCATTTGCAGCCCATATGGAGTAAATCTTTAACTGCAACAAAACTGTGCCAAATATAGTTTGGTTGGTAACCAATGTTTGCATCAAAAAAACTCGATCGTAGGAAATAGCGAGCCTTTAACCCTGGCTGATAAAGTAGATGGGAAAGTGATCAAATGCCACACTTGCTTTGCAATTAAAGCCCTATTGAAAAACCCTAGGTGTCGGAAGCCCATACCTCCCTAAAATTTTGATACACACATTCTTTCCCAAGTACACCATCTAATTGGATTTTGTTTCACCCCATCACCCCACCAGAATAAATTAAGAGCTTTGTGAATGTCATCAATTAATGTCTCAGGAAGAAGAAAGATATTCATCACGTACATAGGCATTGCTTAAGCAACCGATTTGATAAGCACTTCCTTCCCTGCAATCAAGATGGTTTTCTCTTTCCATCCTCCTAGTTTTTCCTTGATCTTGTCTAAAATGGACTGAAATACAATCTTTTTTGATTTACCGATGATGGAAGGAAGACCCAAATATTTGGTGTGATGTATAACTTCACGTACCGAAAGGGATCGAATAATTTGAGCCCGTACATGTTGCTCGACATTTGCACTAAAGGAAATCTTTGATTTCTCGTCATTTATGACTTGCCCTGAAGCTTTGCAATATTGATCCAAAATGATTTTCAATTTACACCCCTCAAATTCTGAAGCTCTGAAGAAGAATATGGTGTTGTTATACATTTAACCTTACATGCCAACGAACCTAAAACTACATAGTTTCGATTAATAAAAAACCTTATAAATCATAAAACCTAAAATTAAAACCTGCCTTGTCAATGATCGTGGTCTTGAATAAAGTCACTGGTATATACACTACCTGATCTGATGATCATGGCCTTGAATCTGCAGCAGTTAGAAATTCAATGACCCTTGTCTTGAAAAAGAAAGAGGTAAAACTTCATATAGAATTTGTAAATTCTTTATTTAAATCCTTAAGAGGTATTATGGAAAACTTAAGCGTCCTTTCATTATCATAATGTTCTCCTCATCATTTACTTTAGCATTTTCTTAGCACAATCTACATAATTCAATGGTTTTGAATAACGAGTCAAAATTTGTTCGATTAACTAACATATTATTAGAGGATAAATTAGTTGGCCCAAGCCCGGTCTGTGGGCTTTAGGTCCTGATGGATAATAAAGTATTACCGAATAGGTTTTCATTATTTAACATGGTATCAGAGCCCGGTTTGTTGATAAATAGGTAAAGGAGGTTATAATTTTAGGTTGTATGATTTATAATGGTTTTTTAATCAAAACTACGTAGTTTTAAACTGGTTGGCATGTAAGGTTAAATGCATAACAACATCATATTTACTTTTTCCTAAATAAATATATATCATCTTCATTATCGTAATATTTGTTTGTGTACGATGAAAGATATGAATCTAGTTAGAGTATTCGAGAAGATGTATGGAGGTCGGAGAATGACCAAAGATAACGGATTTGTACCTAACCCTCACAGCGTTGAGCATATACCACTAGTAGAAAATGTGCCAATAGTAACGAAAATTTAGTAATGATCAATAAGTGGTTGGTAAATCTGCTAAATTAATACATTAGCAACTTACGAAGTATTTAGAAACAAAACCTAACAAAACGGAAATCTTACTTTTTTTGGATATGTCTATATCACCAGGGCCGTCTTTGAGGATGTGTGGGGTGGACGACCGCGCAGGGCCTCAAATATTTTAGGGGCCCCAAAATTTGTCTCCTTAACAATATGTTAGACGTTTAGATAATTAATTTGCATTATATCTTATAAAATGACATTTTATATATAACATTTCTTCTCGAAATGTCTCATTATGTAATTTCACCCAGGGCCCTAAAAAATTTCATAAATTTAGAGATGGCCTTGTATATCACAAGTAAATGTATGTTCGGAAATTAGCTGAGTCTATGGGGTCACACGCGTTAATACGTAGAAACAATTAATATAATTAAATGTTATTTGTAGTATATTAGTTATATTTAAACGATAAGTATATATAACGGTCGTTAACTAAACTGTTACTTAACAGTGGTTTGCTTGTAGTCATTAAACGTTTACTATAAGGACTTAAGTGTAAAGCGAAGAAAAGAGAATTTCCAAATCACGTCCCCTCTTGCTTAGGCCGGTCGGTTTGGAATTCCAAAGAGTTTGGGATTGCTTTACTTGCAAGCCAAGTTTCCTAAGCCTATATAATGAATCCATTGGTTCATTATTTGGCATCTCTTGAAACCCTAAGCAAGCTTTTATTCTCCTTTTCTTATTGTCGATCGAAACACCCTTTGTAGGCAAGGTTTTCGGTTTTGGTTTTTAAGATCAAAGTGATTTGTTTGCTTATCGTTTAAAAGTACTAGCATACTAATTTTTTTGCTATTAAACGTATTATGTGTGAAATCCTAGAGGATTCATTCCTTTGAATCTCTAGTGGTTTACGTGTAAGTACTCAAGAAAACAAGAAACTTGTTCTTCATTCGCTTTTGATCTAATCCATTACAAGAAAAGGTAAACAATGTAATTAGTTAGGTTTACAAATGTATGTTATACGTGATCTTCTATCTGTTGCATTTACTCGTGTTTATTAATTGTTTAATATGTCTAATTCTAACAACTTTAGCAATGACTTCTAGTTTCTAAAATCGTTGCTATCTCTTCGAATTTTGGTGGTAAGATTCCTGCTCTTTTTAGCAACGAATTATGCTTAAAAATCGTTGCTAAATGTGTAAACTTTATTTAGCAACAATCATTACAAGTATAGAAATGAGATCTTTGTCGCTAAATTCGTTAAAAAAATAGGAAGGAAATCCTACTCATTTAAATAGGAGCGCAATACCTATTATCTGACCAAATCGATTAATTTGCTATCGAAGTTGGGACTCAGAGCATGATAACAAAGTGCTTCTTCAGTGGTATATGGGCTAACTAGATACATTCTTTCCCCTCTTAGTCATGGTCGACGATCTCCAAACATGCTCTTCTTTTGTGATGTATTTTTCTTTTCTTCTAGGGCTTGTATTATTATGGTAAAGAAAGAATTATGATGAAATTTAAATTTTACATAACAACCCCTCCGTTTAATCACTTATTCCTTTTTTATTCTCCTTGTTCGTTTAAACATGTTTACACATAATCGGTCAGATACACGACCTGTCTAAATGGTTAAAGAGCAATCTAAGCACACTAACGACACCCTTGGTTTTGTGTAGATGTGGTACATTAAGGGAAAACAAGGTAAATATATATGCAAATACATGATGACCTCAAATATATACCACAAGACCCTCTCAAATCAATTAGTAGATCAAAGTGTTTAAATTCGAAAAAGAATGAAAATAGAGCAGGAGCAGAATTGAAGAAATTGAGCGATATAGTCGAAATAAAACCAATACTAGCTTAGCCCATCCGCATGTAGAAACTAAAGAGAAAGTAACAACTTAATGCGCGCAAAACTATATCAAAAACTAAATATAAAAAGAGAAGAGATATTTTACAACAAACTTGTTTCATATAAAAATGAAAAATCTCAGTCGCTCATTTATTTTTTTAAAAGAAAAATTAATTAAATTATTAAATTAAAATTTCAATTATACCTAGTTTTTAATAATTAAATATCTCATTAACCGTCAATCGTTACACAAAATAAATTATAACGTCGCCTGAGCATTTAATTATCTTTCAATTAACAAGTATTATTAGAAATAAGGAAGTAATCTATTTAGCACTATTGTAATAGTAGAAGGACTATTTGTGTTAAGTTAGGAAAGTTTAGTAACCAAGATGTCTGTAAATAATGAATGTATTTATGCCATGGTTAGTTGTATCAATATCAATTAATCAAAAGGCAAGTTAGATATTTTCTCTCTCTAAGCACACACACTAATTACATCTTGATTTACACATACTAGTCCATCAATCAAGATCTTTTATACTTAATATGTGGTATCAGAGCCAGTAATTGTGCCTCTTATATGATTAAAGAACTTTACAACACAAAATCAACCAACTTTTCATCGATCTTGTTTGAAGGTTAGCTTCATTTAAATTTTCGAAAAGTTTAAAGAAAGAACAAAACTAAAAAGTTTATTCTTTTCTTCTCTTTCGATTAGATACGAAAATAAAACAAGAAGTAAAACCTACCTATGATCTTTGTTCATCGATCTTGAAATCTTATTTTCGTGGGTAAGAGTAAAAGGTTCTAAGTAGCTATGTTTTAGGTTGTTTTAGAGAGGCATGGCCTATTTTTTTAATAAAGAGATAAGAGTTTGGTTTAAGAGGAGATAAGATTTTTACGTGAAACTGACAAGTGAGAAGCAAAGAAAAAAAATAAGAGGCGCATGTCTTGTGTCTTAGGTTAGGGTTGGTGTAGTATTTTATACTCATTTAGATTTAGGGTTAATATTGGGCCTATTTTCTTTTTCATATCCGAAAGTTCTAAGAGATTGGGTTGGTAAGAGTTTGTATGCAAATCACATAAAATTTTGGAATTAAGGTGACGTTACAAAAATTTTAGGCTAGAGTTGTATTTGTGTAGTGTAGTTTGTTAATGAAAATTGTGAACTAAAAATTATGATATCATTTTTTAGTAGGCTAAATTGTGAGTATTTTTTTAGTCTAGATCTTGAATCCTTATTTGTGTAAGGTTTAGTTATGCAAGATAAATCCTACACAACTATGATAGAAACTTTATAAAATATATCAATGATTATGCGGAATCTAATCTTTGATCACTAAGAAGAATATGCAATAGAACGGTTAAGTTCTTAATGAAACACACATATTAACAAACAAATCATCAATATATTAATCCGAAGACTCTAACTGGCGGGTATTAGGGTGTTACACCAAAGGCCTTGAATCGAGATAACGAAGAAGGGGTATCGTCGTCGTCTGCGCAAAGATTTCAGATTTAGTGAGAGGGAGCAGATGTAATGTCGGGGCGACGTTTTGGCTGTATGGGTGGTAGGCGATGTTTGGGCTCTACGTAGTCATAGGGGTCTCCCAAGACTCTCCTGCAAATATACATACACTCTACACGGAGATCCGATAGATCATATAATAACTTACAATATATAAATCTTAAACTTACTTAGAATATTCTCAAAGATCTATTATATAACTCACATTTTAAATCTTCTAATGTTTTCATAAACCCGCGAGGGGGATACATGCTATAAACCATGAATACGAGTGTTTTTCCAACTGTATGCTATATTATTGCCTAAGTCCTTACTTTTGCCATTAAGACCCCACTATTATGAACCGTTAATTACTTTTCGGAGTAAGCGCGAATGCTGTGAATAGATCTATTTAGGACTGAATTACTAGGCGGGTGTTTGGCAAAGGAACCCGTTGGGGCAACTACTTGTGATTATTGATTATCTCAAGGTCTCGGTGTCATGAGCTTAGGGCCATAATAGTGTTTTCTATAATAAGTGTACTCATTGCAATTATTACACTTATGGGTGCATAACAACGTAACCCCCTCTTAAACTTGTATTCAAACTGTTTACCATAAATCTATGAATTTTACTCAACCATTGTGTTGGCCTTTTTAGCATGTTTATCTCAGGTATTTGAGCAACTTATGGCATGGAATGGCATGGACTTGCAGATGGCTAAACTGTTATCATTCAAACTTTATGTTTTCATGTAGATTTTGGGACCTCTGTTTGTAAAAACTCTGATGAAATAAAGAATGATAACTTATCTTTTAAAAATGTCTCTTTTGAGTCGTTTTCTATTTAAGCTTCTTGTTTAACATATCAGTAATTGTAGGTGCTGTAAGAGGATATCTCTTTTCTACCAACATATGAATGTGCACATTTTGCTTCCTCAATGAATGTACTCCACATGAGTCATATAGCTTCCATTCTAATACTCTGTAGTCTGATTGATTTTTCCATACTTGATCTTCAACATGTGGGTCAAACATTGTCTTCAAATCTCCATATAAAACTAAATCCAAGTCCTCCACTGGTCTTGTTGATCCATACTTAGCTTTTACCAACTTGTACAAAGTTTCCAAGTCTTCTCTGTCAAAACTTTTAAGCATATGACTGAACACTAAGTACATCTTTGAACTTCCATCAGCCCTGATTATCTGGTAATAGCTTTTCTTTCCTTCTTTGTGGATCTTCCAGTCAATAATGCTTGGAGGCTTAGTAGCCAAAGGAATAGCATCAATTGCTACTTCCTCTTTATCAGGAACAACTTCTATTAGTCTTTGAAGCTCTGCTGTTTCTTTATCCTCTTCCAATTTTTGCTTTTTAGAGCTTTCTTGTTCTAGCTCTTCTCCTGCTCTCTTAGAGCTTCCTTCTACTCTTGTCTCACTGCCTTCTGCTCTTACTTCACTGCCTTCCACCAATTCTGTATCCATATCTACAAATGTGTTTACCCTCTTCATAGCTTTGTCAAATAACTTCTGAATATCATCAAAGCTTTTGTTCTTCAACTGATTGTGCTTGTATCCAGCCATGTTTTTCAGATAAGTAGACATTGTTTTTCTCTTTTGAGCTTTAGTTGGTGGTTTGTTCCTCTCTTCTTGAGCTCTCATTGCTGCAAAGTGTTTCTTTCTTGCTTCTAAGAGTTGTACAAACAACTTTGACTTCTCTTCAATACTCAACTCCTCTTGTTCTTCTGCTTGCATTTGTTGAGCCATTTGATAATCAACATCTATCATTGCTTGCACATTATCCCATGCAACAATGTTGGCTTCTTCTTCTTTTTTAGCTTTCTCTCTTGCAAGTCTTACTTCCTCATCAAATTCAGCTTGTAACTTTGAAGCAATTTCTTCATCAAGCCTGATTAGTTCTTTCTTCTTCATAGGCTTCTCAGGTTCTTCCATTTTGCCTTTACCCTTGTCCTGAACCTTGAGTTGTGATGGTTGTTGTGAAGAAACTGTTGGTGTAGTTGCTTGCTCCTCTTCATGAATAACAAGCCCTTTTGCTCTGGGTCTTGTGCTAACAGCTGTAATTGTTGTAGCAGCAGTTGTTGTTGTAAGTGTTGGTGTTGTTGTTATTGATTCACTTGGCTCTTCTACAACATTGGCTTTTTCCTGAACTTTTGCACTTTTCAAAGCTGCAAGTGCTTGAGCCAAAGTGACTTCATCAACACTTAAATTCACATCTTTAATAGTAACTTCTGGTTCTACAACAAATACTTCTTCACCAGCAAGATCACTTACATCAAACATTATATCATCACCATACCTCCCCTGAGTTTCATCAACCAATGTAATCTCTGCATCTTTATCAATGTCATCAATTTTCCTCCCCTATTTAGATGCATCCTCCTGATCACCCAAACTAGCTTCATCAGAGGAAACTATTCTTGCAGATCTACCAACCTTGTATAATCTTTTGAGCTTGTGAGTTCTTGACCCTCCTTTCTTCTCTAACTTCTTGACTCTTAGTTTTAAACTTGTAATCTCCTGAGCTTGAGCAGTCTTTGTTTTCTCCAGATCAATAACTCTATTTTGCAAGTTGGTACATAATTCCATCAATTCCTGAAGTTTCAATCTATCCTCACCACTTCGAAGTGTGTTACCTCTTGCGAGCAGTGGATCATTGGAAAATTTAGATACATTCTCAGACCTAGTCTGAGCAATTGTATCCCCCATGGTTTCTTGGCGCCTGGGACCACCACCTGAACTAGTTCCTGGGGAACTTGGTTCATTAGGTGTTGCCTTGGATTGGGTCTTATTGATGTTACCCCTGTCCTGCTCTGCATCTAAGCCAGTAGCAGTAGTGGCAGCCCTTTCCAAACTGTCATCCCTCTCCTCATAGACAGCCTCATCTGCAACATTGGTTGTAGGACCACTAGGCTGAGGTACCTCAGTGTCCTTTCTCTTTGGCCTTCTTGATCTTTGTTTCTTTTGGGGTTGAGATGTTGATGGTTGAATAATAGTGGGTGTGTGATGGGGATCAGTTGGTATTGCTGAACCTTCACCCATTTCAGCTTGATTTTGCACCACCATTGTTGGAAACAAAGGTGTTTCCCTTCTTGAAAAACCTTTTCCTACCCTCTTCATATTTCCAAAGATCTTCTTAGTGTGAGAGGGTGTAACATAAATCCTCTTGTGACTTTGCATCCCTTCAAGTTGTTTCTCCAAAAATACTTGCACAAACCTTGGATACGTCAAGAATTTACCAGCATTATCCAAGTTCTTCACCATACTTTCAAATATGTACTTTGAAAAGTTGAACTTCAGGTTTGTAGCTAGGCAGATAATTGCAGAAGCCATAGTGCTACTAAATTCATTCCATGCAGTAGTCTTAGCACTTAGGCATTGCAAAATGGTATGAATAAGAAATTTCCATTGTAGAGAAAAGAATGCCTTATAGAATGTAAGCTTCTGTGAAAGTTTTTCATACCCCATCCTTGTAAGTTCTTTAAAAATGGTAGCATTTAGCAAGCAATCCATACCTTCCTCATCATTCAGTTGAAGGTCACGTTTAACAGATGCTTCCGTAACAATTATCTTCTTCCCATCCACTAGGGCTTGTAATTGTACTTCCCCATTGACAGTTTCACCTTGGCAGTAGCCCATAATTGTTTAATGCTCGAAGTATAGATCGTAGGATTAACCGTTAGTGCATACTTGATAGTGTGTGCATTAAGAAAATCCACTATCTGCTCAAACCCTTCACTTTCAGTGGGTTTAGCCAAAAACGAGACTAAATTGTGAGTATCAGCAAACTATAAGGTCGTCATTGTGTTGGGTTTTAATGATGAATGATGAAATTAAGTTAGGGTTTGTGATTAGAGAGTATATAATTGAATGAAATCGATTAAATGAGTGAATGAAACCCTTAATCGAAGTATTCATAAAACTACCCTCAACAACATTAACGTTTACCAGCAGTTGTAAGTTATGCCTATCAGCATTAACTTTCAACAGCAGTAGTAAGTTTATGCCTAGCAGCATTAACTTTCCCCAGCATCAGTAAGTTTATGCCTAGCAGCATTAACTTTCCCTAGCATTAGCAAGTTTATGCCTAGCAGCATTAACTTTCCCTAGCAGCAGTAAGTTTATGCCTAGCAGCATTAACTTTCCCTAGTAGCAGTAAGTTTATGCCTAGCAACATTAACTTTGAATCACCAACATTAACTCCAATTCCATTCTAATCATCTTTTCCATCATCAAATTAACATTTTAGCTCACAAAATCTCTCTGTTTGTTTTTGATTTCTCTCAATTCTTTTTACTCACAATTCTCTCTTTCTGTTTTTAAACAACTCTCTTTCTGTTTTTCAACTCACCACGTCTCTCAATTCTTTTTCTCACCAAATCACTCTATTTGTTTTTATCACACATCTCTCTTTTTGTTTTTCAACTCATCACTTCTCTCAATTCTTTTTCTCACCAAATCACTCTATCTGTTTTTATCACACATCTCTCTTTCTGTTTTTCAACTCATAAATTCTCTAAATTCTTTTACTCACTAAATCACTTTGTTTATTTTTATCACACACAACTCTCTTTCTGTTTTTCAACTCACAAATTCTCTCAGTTCTTTTACTCACTAAATCACTCTGTTTGTTTTTATTACACACCTCTCTTTCTGTTTTTATTCTCACCATTTTCATAATCAAGACTTTAAAGATTGAGCATTCCAATACTAGTACCGAAACCTAAAATCAATAACAATATTGTATTGATGTTAAAATACGGATTTAGGGGTTATTTTATACATTTTTTTTCCGAACTTTTTTATTATGAAACCACTAAAGTACATTGTTTTGATTAAAAAGGATCATATACATGATTAAAATTTGTTATGCCATGTATGTGGGTTATGATCCTTACGGGAGATATATTGAAGTATTTGTTAGTGTTATATTTTTAGTGACCACTTAATTTTATACGATAAATCTAAAATTCGGGAAAGACTTAATATTGTTTCTTGATTGGATTATGATAGTATAACCTAGAATTTTTAAAATTAGGGTTCATCGTTTAAAATGTATTACATGTGGCTACAATGATTTAATTTAATGCAATAAATTTTTTTTATGTGTTTTATTGTTTAGGTTCAATTATTTTTAATTACGTGTTTTTGTTTATTTAATAATGGCGAATTGTTGTAAACTAAAAGGGTAATTTTTCAAAGAAAATAATATGGATAACTCAAATATATTAAGAATTGTTTTGTAAGATTTTTAAATAGTTGATTGATAATATTTCGTATAAATGGTAGAAAGGCTAATCCAATTTGGACAAACTGTGTGGAAGTTTAACGCGTCGCTGGTCGACCGACTAAAGAAGGAAAGTCAGCTTCAAGTCGACCGGATTCTCGGCTTGTTGTGGCGTCAAATTGAGTTAACTATGACTGGTTTAAGGTTACAATAATTACTTTAGGATGATTTTGCCTCGCCAAGTCAGCATCCGAAACACTAAGTTGAAAGACTTATGACTAAAGTACGGATATAGTCGGACGTTAATTGTGGGCACTTCTTTTTAATTGGTTCATCCAATGCCTTCAACCACACTTTGTTTATATAATTTTCACCTTAAAAGTTAATAAAAGTTTTTTATTAAACATTTGCTATGGAATTGTATGCTTGCTTCTTCATACATAATTTTTGATTCTATATCAAAAATTAATACCCTTAAACTTAAGTCTAATGCCTTCTGATAAAAAGACACTTGAAATTGCGAGTAAGTCAAGTGAGGACATGGGTCACTATCTCGTTAAAGAAAGAAAAAAGAAAACTATCATGATTGAGTGAGATCCTCAACAGATGAGTTTGCGTTCCTTTTAAAGATTAGACAGACTTAATGCTTTACTTAGTGAGATCTAGAAACTCAAGGCATTAAGATGGGATGAAACATGTTTACAATGCAACTAGTTTTAGCAATGTAAATCCCATAAATATCTAGAAATTGAAAAATGTTTGTCAATTACTTGTTCGACAAGTTACCACGTTGATAATTCCTCCTAGCAGATAATGATGTGCTGAGTTAATATCAATGTGGGTTACTAGTTTTCAAGGAATTACTTGGGTTTATATGAATATTACCTGGGTATCTTTTATTTTTCTTGAAAAAAGGATATTTCGAAAATACTAATTAATTTGAACTTTTTTTTTAGACAGAAATGGCTCATTCCGAAAATAACACTTTAAGTCTGCATTCAAAGGACTTTCTTCGAACGGAAACACTACTGGCCTAAATTTCTCAATGACTGGTAATTGCTCGTAAGAATTGTCTTTGAGAAGTCGCGGATTACTTTGATATTTGTATAAGCCTAGTCCTGGAAACACGTCTGATAATGCAACTGAGGGCTGAAAAAAGCAGCATTCAAAGCTGAATATAAAAAAAGCACTCTGATGTGGGCCTTGTATTATGTTTGGAAAAATGTCACCTGCACTTCAAAGGCAGTTTGAAAATTATCCACCCCAAAACATGCTGGCTGAACTCGAACAATGTTTTTGAGAAACCTCCGCTGTAGGAAATCTACGATCTGGTGGAATGCTCTAATAGTTGCAGAAGGCCCCTGGTAAACCCGTTAGTGAACATGTATTGGAAATTGAAGGACTCATGGACCAATTACATACACTTGGGAAACCATACGACAATGATATGGCTGTTAACTTAATCAACAGGTCCCTTAACAAAGATTTTGGTGATTTTGTAAGAAACTTAATAATGCATTGCGTGGGGACAAGGACAGTTATTGAGCTAACGCAGTCATTGACTTCAAAAAAGGGTTTGAAAGGACCATATCGCACCTACTCCTCAGTATTTACAATACAAAAGGGTAGAGATAACAAGCCAAACCGCAATTATGCGAAAACAAGCAAGGTTCAAGTTCAAGTGTATAAGGCTGATAAGAACAAGCAAGTGGTGCTTATCAACCAAAGCTTAAGCCTTATCCTTTGAGAGAAAGGAAATACTAATTAAGGATCAAGCTTGTCACCACTGCCACGTTGTGGGCATTAGGAAGAGGAACTGCCTCTTTATATCGAAGGATGCGTGCAAATAAGAAGAAGGTGAGCACCGGTGCTGCCGTTTCAGGTAACTTATTTGCAATTGAGATATTCAATCTAACTTTACAAATTAATTCCTGGTATATGATACGGGATGCGGGTATCATGTTTGTAAATACGCTGTAGAGATTTAAGAAGAACGGAAAACTATCTTATGGGGATCAATATCTGGCACAGTGGGCAATGGAACCCAAGCAGTGTTGAAGCCATATGAATGTTTGATTTTAGTTTTACTTCGGTTTAATACTAAAAATTAAAACAATTGTTATTATGCACCTTCTTTTATTAGAGGTGTTGTTTCCCTTTCATGTTTGTGGGATCTTGGTTTTCATCATACTATTGTGTTATGGATAATTTCTGTTTCTTTAAATGGTATATTCTATTTTTGTGCTATATCCGTGACATGTGTTGTGTTTGAATATGACATAAATAACAATGTCCCCAAGAATAATAATAATCTATTTTTAGCATCCATAAAAGAGAAAGTTTAGACTTGGATTCTTCTTATCTATGGCACTGTATAGACTTACCCATATTTGGCAAGCTGCATGCAAAAGGCTTCTCGTGAAGGTTTTTGAAAAATATCGGATGAGGAACCATTGATAAATGCGAATCTTAATATATCTGGGAAGTATGACAAAGAAGAAACCTTTTATAAAAAAATATTGAAAGGTACGATTCTACTTGGTTTAATACATACGGATGTGTGCGGACCACTTAGACATGTGTCAAGGAAAGGTGCTAGCTACTTCTTAACCCTTTATGGATGAATTTTAGTCGTTATGTTATGGATATGTTTTGGGTTATTTACTTAAAACCAGTAAGAACGTGAGGTATTAAACACTTAAGGTTTTTCACAAGAGAAGAAGTAGAATTGAACTAGGAAAAGAAAGATCTAAAAAGCTCTTTCGATCGATTATTTTTTTAGAGGTGGTGAAATTTAAGCAATAGAGTTTTTAAATATTATCTAAGTGAGAATGGAATAGTTTAGAAACTTACTTCTCCTATACTCCACAAAAAAAATGGTGTATCTGAAAGAGAGGCGAAATCGTACATTATTGGATTGGAGCGATCTATGTTTAATTCTACTACTCTTATCGTTACCTTTTGGGATTATGCCTTAGAAATTCTGGCTGTTGTATTCTTAATATGGTACCCCACCCTAAGAAGGTTGATAAGGAACCAGATGAATATTGGCATGGCAAGCGCCAGAAATGTCTTATTTAAAGGTTTGGGGGTGCGAGGCGTATGTGAAACATGACTCAAGTGAAAAACTCCAACAGAGATCTGTTATGGTGTATCTTTGTAGGATACCCTAAGGAAACTATGGGTTACTACTACCCCCCCCCCCATTATTTTCCTCTGAAAATAAAGTATTGTTGCTAGGTATGGAGATTTTCTTGACAAGAGTTCTCATATCTCAAGACAAAATTTTATCAGTGGGAGAGATTATGATCTAGAAGATGATCATATGGTATATTTCTTACTGAAAACACTAGCAAAATTCCAGTAGAAACCAGGAAAGTCTGGGTCCTCCATCGGATAATTAATTCCCTGTCGTAGGTCTGAAAGGACTAAACGTGCACCCACCGTCTATGTCTAAACATGGAGGTTGAAGATGATGTAGTAGGGGATCTTGGAGAACCTGCTAATTATAAAACTGCCATGCTTGACCCTGATAAGGTAATATGGCAAGGTGCAATGGATGAGGAAATGAACTCCATGAAAGTTAATGAAGTCTGGACTGAAGTAGACCCTCCTCCTAATGCTAAAATAGTAAGGAGTAAGTGGATCTTCAAGAAGAAGACTGACATGGATGGTAAATACTTCCTATAAATAAAGTCGTTGGTAGCTAAAGGCTGCACTAAACCTTATAGGGTTGGACTACGAGGAGACGTTTTTCTCCTGTAGCAGAATTAGAGTATTAGGATTCTTATAGCTATAGCAGCGTACTATGATTATGAGATTGGCCCAAATGGATGTTAAAATGCCATTCTTGCATGGTCGTTAGATTGAAGACATCTATATGGTGCAACTGAGGGTATGTAATCCAAAGATCCAAACCGTGTTAGTGCATTACTTCAAAGATCTATTTATGTTTGAAGCAAGCATCCGTCAATGGAATATAAACGATTGATGAGTGAAATCAAAAAGGTTTTGATTTACTCAAAATAGTGATGAGCCGATTGTATTATAGCGCAAAGCTTATAGTTGGGAGTAATGTCGTATTCTTGATCTAATATGTTGATGGACATTTTATTCATGGGAAACAACCATTCCAAGAACTTAAGGATGTTAAGGATTATCTTGGAAGTGTTTTTCTATGAAGGATTTTGGAGGAAGGCTGCATACATTCTGGGATTTAAGATATATAGAGATAGATCTCTGCGGTTGATTGGATTAATTTTAAAGTGCTTACATGATAAGATATTGAAGAAATATTCAGTATGCAAACTTAAGAAAGGTTTTTATACCAATGGAGCAAACATGATTTGAGTAATGAAATGTGCCGCTTCATAGATAAGGATAAAGCTTACATGAAAATAGTACCTTATGATTCGGCTGTAAGAATCTTATCATGTTTGCTGTCAGGTGACAACGGCAGATTGTGCGTTTGCTCAAAACTTGGACAGTCGATATCAACAGAATCCCAGGAATAGCTCCATCGCTGAACGGGTTTCATGTTAATCATATTCTTAGTATATGAGGAATACGAAAAGATATGTTTTTAAGGGTACGGAGGAAATCCTGTATACTGAACTTGAGGTTTACAGGTTTCGTGATAGCGTCTGGCAATGCGATAAAGATGTTACGAATAGTCTCAGACGGGTTAGGTCTTTGTGTCAATGAAGGAAGCAGTAGACTGGAAAGAGCAAAAGCCCTGACCAACCATTGAATTGCAATGCAACGCAAATTGAGTACTTGGGGTTGCAGTCAGAAGCTTGCAATGGGTAGCCGTTTGGATTAGGAAGTTTGTTGGCGATCTTGAGTGATGCTTTCAATAAAAAACCTAGTTAATATGTATTGTGACCAATTTCTGCAGCTCAAAATACATTGCCAATGAACCTGGAGTCATGAAAGGCGCCCAGTCATTTTTGTTGTAGATATCTCTATGTTCGAGAACAAGTCGGAGAGTGGTGAAATCAAATTCGATAAAAGTTCACTCAGATAAAAAAACCTAGCTGATGCTTTTACTAAAAGCTTTACCCTAGAGGAAAGGTTACGGAACATGACAATGGAATTGGACTTCGATTAGCTAGTTAGTTTCAATGCATATTGTGATTAGTGTTTGGGGATAATGGATGGTAATCATTATTATTTGATAAAATAAAATGTGGCTTATGTTATTTGGTTATTTAATTTTGTATCTATTTTTACATGTTGTAAATCTTGATATTGAAAATATTCTAAATGTACGTTGTCGATTATTGATATGGGAATATTATGAATTAAGTAAATCTGGTTTTGGGTTGAATTACTTGAAAGTTATTGATGCGTTGCATACCAATGTCACATAATATTTAATGAGTTGAACTTTAGGGACTTTCCTCAACTATGTGATTGTCTTTATGGATTCTTGTCATTAAGTAAATCATAATAGTTATCCTCAGATTGATGATACCAGGATAACTGTTATGGATCTAGTGCATTTCCTGTGAAAGCAATTTAACGCTAAACTATAACTGGTAGCTATACAGATTGTTTTAGAAGTTTCGTAGTGTTGCAAAAATTCACGAGTTTTGATGTAGTCAATAAAGGATTTGTTTCCTTCAACTGTTTTGAAGTTTAATAAGCTAGGCCTCGTGGGTTGGTAAGATGTAATGTGTAGCTACACCCAAGATTTTTTGGAATACGTTCAGAAGATTTGGTAATCTTGCTCAATTAGATAAACGAGAAGAGAAACAGAATCCGTTAATTAAGGAATGACTAAGATCCATATCCTTATTAACATTGTATTAGAAACAAAAGGATAATAATAATGATGAATCATTAAAAGGTTTTTCTAGGAGACCTTACTTGAGATCATACTAGAGGCATCGGCGTGTAACTAGACGCTACGTGTTATGATCACACTATTAAATATGTCAAGTGGGCGCTGTTAGTTTATGGATGATAAATTAATAGATGTGTGTTAGGATCGAACTCAAGATCACGGGATTGCACTCACTACGAGTTAACAATTAATAAATAATATATTTGTTAATTTTACACGTAAACGTTTAACGGTCGTTAAGTATTTAACGGAAAAGACTAACGACCATAAGGGCAAGGACAAGTACATAATTACATAATTGATGTTACATAATGTTACATAATTAATGTTACATAATTAATGAATTGATGTTACATAATTAATGAATTGATGTTACATAATTGATGTTGCATAATTAATGAATTGATGTTACTTGTTCACCAAGTATTAGGTGTAAGGGTGCCTTATAAAACACCCAATATAGAGAGTGTTGAAAAGGTGACAATAATCCCTAAACTCTATCACTCCTTTGTCCTACATTCGACCCCATAACCTTGGGTTGATCGGATCGAATCGTTCGTTTAAACGCTACGTGTTATCAAGCTAGTGATTGGTTAACTCGATACATAGCGTGTGTACAAGATCGTGATACAATCTTCCTTTAGATTGTTCTTGGATTGTTTTCGTATAAACCCTAATTAGGGTTCTTGGAGATAATCCCTAAGCAATTTGATTCTTGTTCGGGCTAGAATCAAAAGGTATGTAACCCTAATTCGGTTAATTATTTCATCTGGTATTTGTTCCTTTTTTGCTTCCGCTATTCTATGCTTTTGATGGCTATGGTTTAATATAATTGTTATGAATGTGTAAATACCACAGTTAAAAAAACCCTTAATCAAAAGTTTTTTTTAAAATATCCGCGGCAACCTTTATATGCACCAGCAGTTGTAAGTTATGGCCTCAGCAGCATTAACTTTCTAATAGCAGTAGTAAGTTTATGCCTAGCAGCATTAACTTTCAACAGCAGAGTAGTAAAGTTATGCATAGCTAGCAGTAATTTTCAACAATTAGTAGTAAGTTATGCCTAAGCGCATTATCTTTGAGTTATCGCAATTTAACTTATTTTTAGTCCAAACACTTCTGTTTTTAATATATTCAAACTCTCTTTTGTTGTTTAAACTCACACTTCTCTCAATTTGTTTTCTCACCAAATCACTTTGTATGTTTTTTTTTCTTTTCACATGCTCTCTTTTGTTTATCAATCACAATTCTTCAATTCTTTTACTTACCAAATTATCTTTCTGTTTTTTACACATCTTTTGTTTGTTTTTAGTCTCCACAACTCTCTCAATTCTTTTTCTCACAATTTTCACAATGTTAATTTAATTCCAGCAGTATTAAGAATAACTAACAACATCACTTAGTGTATTAAGTATAACTGAGCAACACTAAATATATTTACAGCAGAAACTTTTAATGACATAAATAATAGTACTAATCATACAAACTCTACAAAAACATAAGAGATAAAAGATTTTTAAGGATTTAATATTCCATTACTAGCAATCAACTATTGAAACCCAATTACATTCAATGCTTTTGTAAGTAAAATCTGCAATTTTCTAGTCATTATGGAATTTTAACATATGAATCAATTCATTTTCATTGGTAATCCCTTAATCAAGTGATGTCTAATCTCTATATGCTTTGTTTTTGAATGAAAAACAGGATTTTTAATTATGCAAATAGTACTGTTATTATCAATAAAGATTTTGGTATGCAAGAAATTGTACCTATAATCAAGTAACTGATTTTGAATCCAAAGCACTTGTCTACAACAACTTGAAGCAGCCACATATTCAGCTTCTGTTGTGGAATTTGCAACCAAAGTCTGTTTCTTGCATTACCATGATATTAATCTACTTCTAAGAAATTGACAACCTCCTATTGTAGACTTCCTATCCACGCTTGCTCAGCATCATCATTCAGTGTATGCTTACCCAAATCAAAAAGGAGGAATCTTTTGGATACCAAAAGACCAATTTTGTTTGATCCTTTTAAGTACCTAAAGATCCTTTTACAGCATGAAGATGTGAAACCTTTAGGTTGACTTGGTATCTTGCACAGGCACATATTGCAAAATAATATCAGGTCTTGAAGAAGTAAGATACATCAATGAACCAATAATTGATCTATATAAATGAACATCCACTACATCACCATCTTCATCCCTGAGCAAAAGCTTTTGAGTTTCCATAGGTGTGCTTGCAGTCTTGACATCTGGAAAACCAAATTTCTTCAAAATCTCAATACATACTTGTCTTGACTGATAAAAATTCCATCATCCTTCTTGCTTTATTGCTGTCACTAAGAAGAATTGTGATGTTCATACAATAGGAACTCATCTGAAAACTTCTTAGGCATCATCTCTTAAATCAATGCATAATGACATTCTTTTGTAGAGCCCAAAAATGTTATCATCTACTTACACTTGAACTAACAGAATATCACCCTTTGTCCTTACTGATAAACCTAATTCTTGTCTATCTTTCCTCTTTGAAACCTATTGTCCAACAAATATGTTGACAAGGTTTCATACCAAGCTCTGGGAGCTTGATGTAGCCCATAAAGTGCCTTTTCTACTTTGTATACTATGTAAGGGAAGTTTGGATCTTCAAATCCTGGTGGTTGACAAACATAGACTTCCTCTTTAGTCTTACCATAAAGAAAAGCACTCTTGATATCTATCTAGTATACTACAAAGTCTTTAAATGAGGCATAGGCTAAAAATAGCCTAATTGCTTCAATTCTTGCAACATGGGCAAAGACTTCATCATAGTCAATACCTTCTTCTTGTATGTACCCTTGAGCAACTAGTATTGCTTTATTTTTAATCACAATTCCTCTTTCATCCTTTTTATTCTTGAAGACCTATTTAGTACCTATAGCCTGTTTTTCATTAGGTAACTTCACTAAAGTCTAAACTTCTTGTAGCTTGAATTGTAGAAGCTCTTCCTGTATAGCCTTTATCCAACTTGGATCTTTCAATGCATGAATTACCTTTTTGGGTTCTTCTTGTGATAAAAAGCAAGCAAACATGCAATTTTGAAAGTCTTTATGGTTTGTTCTTTGCTGAACTAAACTAAACAAACCATGTTCTTCTAAATTCTTTGTCATTCTTCTTGTTTGAGGTGTTGAATTCAAGTCTCTAATAATTTATTCAACTGGACGATCTTTGTGTACTCTTGTAGTTGGAATAGGACTAACAGGCATAAATGCATTCAAATTGTTCATGTCAGCCTCTGCACCAACATCTTCATCATCATCTGAATTGATATATCTTCAAGCAGGCATATTTGGATCATCTAGAAAGTTATTGTGCTTGTTTTTCACCAACATCATTAACTTCATTTGTGCGAGCAGCATTAACATTGTTAGTTGCTAGTTAAAACATTATCATCCTTCCTTGATTCAATACTTTTCACATCTTTTCTTGGATCTTCATCAACTTCTTCACATCATCACTTGATGGTTTGGATCCATCATCTTGAGAACTCTTTGAACTTTGAGAGAATGGTGGATCAACAGTCCACAATGGTAGCATAATAAAATCTTTGCTAGGTACTATCTTAATTCTAGCTTTACCTGCATTATCACATGCTTTTGTACCTGCATTACTGTTGATACAAAAGTTGGACGATCCTTGATTAGATCCGGCATTGTGCTAATACGGATTGTTAGGCTCCAGTTCCTGTATCCAATGAGGTTGATGTATGAGAAGTACGTTGAGGACTGGACACTAAGAAAACAAAGCACCGTTAGGCTTACCGTGGGATTGTCTCCCACAATTATCCTCTGGCGTGAGAGTAAGTAATCGGTTTAGGGTTTAGTAGAAAGTTAGGGTTATGAGAGCATACCTTAGGTGAGAGCCTAGGTGCTCTTTATATACTCACCAAACCCTAATGGGCTTTGTCCCATTAATTAGGTTAATACCCGAGAGGCCCCACCGTCATTTAGTAACTAGTGGGCCCACCTCATGATTATGACTCGTCGTAATAACGGGTGTTTTTAGATACCTGCGCCGTGAGCGCTAGTTGGGCCTCAGGGGACCTAAATCTCGTCGTGATAGCCATTGTATGGGCTCTCCTATGGGCAGTACAATTCGCGGGTCAGGTTATGACCCGATGGTTGGAACTATCGTCTCATTGTCCCCCCCAGTTAGTATGCGCTTGGTAAGACCGCGGATGCTAGACTACAAATGTTGATGGCAAAATATTCCAGGATGGCTATCGAGGAAGAAACAAGGAATTGTCCCACCCAGGAACACTGAAAATTCTGGTCAACTTGAGTCGCTAAAAAAGTGCACTTCGTATTCGTTTGGGAAAAAGGAGCTAGAAATAGCTTTATATGTTGTACCCCTACCACCACGATTAGGACAAGTGGGGGTCCGTGTTCCTCATCCGGCGTGTTGTGCAGTACTATTGCCTTATATAAGGGATTCGCCTCCTATTTCACTGTTAGTGCCACAGTAAAAAAAATCTCTTCCACCACCATTGATAAAGCTTCCATTAATCATCAAAGATCAGATACAGGTAATAAGCGCGTGCGCATCCAAACCTTTGCTTCACAAATCATGGTGTTGCAACTTACTGATTTTACATCAGAAATAACAGATGAGGAACTTCGTGGTTTAACATCTGAGTATTAAATAAGTTCGCACTGCACACGGGTATAATGATAAAGGCATTAAGAGAAAGCTTGTTGTGCGATGGGAGGAGATGAAACTGTTAGAGCTACCGCATATTGCACAGCTGGAGCTGTGACAGGATTACCCATAGATGTGATAATGGCGGGGTTTTAACCTTGGCTTAGGCATGGCCTCCGAGCGTCTGAGGGCCAGCCTGATTACTTTTCTCAAGCCGGTGGGGCGCATGCAGGTTCCGGATCTTTTATCGTCAGCGTGACATCCGTAATCCTTTTGATTGAGAGGGAGATTCCGTTGAAGGAATTTTAGGAGGCCCAGCCATAAAGGCTGTACGAGAGGAAGGGGGTGAAGGGTAAAGGCAATTTATGTGGTGTTGGTGCACGCGCAACATCCCCCGTTTCTGTTGGGAGTGCCAGTCGCGTGGCGCTGTGCTTACCTAAGGATAGTGAACTCCTGGGGAAGCTTGAGGAGGCTGGAGATGCTGCATACCAAGTTGGCAGTCAGAGCAAAGTCGTTGTCACAGTGTCTAGGTTTTTCTTCCTTGTGTAAACGTATGGTTGTTGTGTATATTGGTTTAACGTTTGATTAATTAAACTCGTTGGTTTTGTGTAAAGAATCTTTTGGACCCACTAGTAGGGTCGTTTGTCCTCTGTGACCTTGTGCTATTGTATGCACAAAATATTAGTTATAAAAAAGTTTACAAATTGTTTGTGGCACCAATTAGTTGCTCTTTGCATGAAAGGGACTTGTTTGTGATGTGCATTGTCAAATTGTTTGTGAACATAGTCATTACAAAGGTCATGACTGCAAAAATCTGCTAAGTTTATATGTAGGGTTGGACATTACAATTACATGCGGCGTACCGCGGAATTACCATATCAAGAAGTCAAAGTTCTTGACTCCCTATTTGTTAAAGTGCACTTAGTGTGGCTGTGCTGCGCATCCGTGTGGAATGGCATTGTAACGTACTTCCAACGTCTTGATGAGAGAGGAAAGTGTTTAACAAGGGATTCATGATCAAATGTTGATGGTTTTGCAACCCTCTTATCAACGAGTCATTTAGTTAGGGTTAACTAATCTTTTTCCCATATGGGTTATTTGGTTGACTGCACGCCGCGTAGGCACAGAATAATGTAACAACAAGATTGAGGACATAAATAGGTATTCATAATAAGCATGTAAAGTGAATGTGTCGCGGAGTTAGCTAGAAAAAACCGGGACATGTAAGTAGTACATTCCAAAAAATGAAAAAAAAAGGTCCTTAAAAAATAAGCACGCTATACAGTGAGCACTTCCCTAAAGATAGCAATTCTTGAGATTGCAGATATTCCACGTAAGAACAAGGGCAACTCACGACTTCTATGTCACACGCTTGTAGGCTCATTTTCCATGTGCTTCTGTATACCTCGTAGGTCCTTCCCCACTTTGGTCCCAGCTTTCTGTGTCTTCCGCTGAGGCTTGCGTCGTTAGCACGATACAAGAAGTCTCCTGGTTAAACGAGGACTCCTTGAACTTTAGCGTCATCGTATTAGTATCCCTTCATTTTTAACTTTGCTTTTTCCTCACGTATGGCTGCTTGTTCGCGCCTTTCCTCCAATATGTCCAAGTCTATACGTCGCTCGTCGTCATTGGTTGCGATATTGACCTCCGCGGTACGAATAGTTGGCATTCCGATTTCGGCTGGTATAACGGCTTCCGTCCCATAGACAAGAGAGAAGGGAGTGTCCCCTGTGCTAACTTTTATTGTTGTGCGATGTGCCCACAAGACATGTGACAATTCCTCTACCCACCTGCCTTTATGTCTATCCAGGCGCGCTTTGATTCCTTCGCCTAGACTTCGATTTGCGCGCTCAACCAAACCATTGGTCTGTGGGTGTTTAACCGACGCAAAACGCTGTGTAATGCTTAATCTCGCGCACCAGTCTTTGAACGGGTTATCACAGAATTGTTTCCCATTGTCCGAAACTATTTCTCCAGGTAATCCAAAACGGCACACAATGTTATCCCAAACAAATCGTTTTACCTGATTCCCTGTGATTGTGGCGACCGCTTTCGCCTCGATCCATTTAGTAAAGTAGTCTATAGCCACGATAAGGAATTTCAATCCTCCCGCTGCAACAGGGAAGGGACCAGCGATGTCGATACCCCACTTGTGGAATGGCCATGGTGAGGTGATGGGTGTTAGCTCCTGTTGTGGTTGGCGCGGGATTGGTCTATGTACTTGGCAATCATTGCATTTCTTTATCATGTCGCGCGCGTCGCGGTGCATGGTGGGCCAGTAGTACCCAGACCGTAAGGCTCTTGCTACTACAGATCGTGGTCCTGAGTGCATACTGCATGAACCCGCATGAATCTCGCGGAGCACATAGTCTGCCTGAATAGGTCCGACGCATCGGAGCCATGGTTGTAGGAACGAACGTCGATAGAGGACACCATTTCGAAGTTCGAATCTCTGCGCCGTGCGGCGTATTCGCCGGGCATCCTTTTGTTCATGAGGGAGCGTGCCCTTGCTTATGAATTCGATGATAGGGGTCATCCACGTAGGATCCTGCTCTTCTATCACCGTAGATATCTCCATCTCCGAGATGGATTTGTTCTTCAAGATTTCGACCAACACCTGCTTTGATAGGTGCGCGAAGCTTGTGGATGCGATCTTACTTAAGGCATCCGCTTTTTTGTTGTCACCTCTAGGAACTTGCCTAATGGTGAATCTATCAAAGCCCTGGATTAGCGACTTGGTCTTGTCGAGGTATTGAATCATGTTGTCTTCTTTAGCCACATATTCGCCCAACACATGGTTGGCTACTAAACGGGAGTCCACATTTGCTTCTAGGTTACGTACACCCATTCGAGCTGCAATGCGTAGTCCCGCAATTAGGGCTTCGTACTCCGCCTCGTTGTTCGTGGCTGTGAATTCAAAGCGCAGTGCGTAAGTGAATTCCATTCCTTCCGGGTTAGTGAGGATGAGGCCTGCGCCCGACCCGTCCACGCATGACGATCCATCCGTGAATAAGATCCATGGTTCTTGGAGTTTTACTTCGCTCTGGGGGAGTACAGCATCGGTTTCTGGTTTTTCGATGAGAAAATCCGCCAGTATCTGTCCTTTCACTGCGGTGCGTGGTCTATAAGAGATGTTATGCTCCCCTAGCAACACGCTCCACTTTTGCAATCGCCCCGACGCATCAGGTTTAGAGATAACCTGTTTGATGGGTTGATCTGTGATTACCACTATTGGGTGCGCTTGGAAATATCTGCGCAGTCTTTTGGCGGCAAATACTAACGCCAGGATCAGCTTCTCCATTGCGCTATAGTTGATCTCCGTTTCCTTGAGTGCTTTACTTACGAAGTATACCGGTGTTTGTACGGAGTCCCTATCTGTCAGTAGCACGGCGCTAATTGCCCCATGCGTCGCGGATAAATACATAATCAACTCCTCCCCTGGTCGGGGTGCGACTAGCGTGGGAAGTGCTGCTATATGCTGCTTGAGCTGCGTGAAAGCTTCTTCTGCTTCTGTAGTCCAACGGAAGTCTCCCTTCTTCGTACACTTCTTGAGTGTTTTGAACAAGGGGAGTGACTTGTCTGCTGACTTGGATAGGAACCTGTTCAAACCGGCTAACTTCCCATTTAACGACTGGACTTCTTTCATCGTGCGCGGTGAAGGAAGTTGGATGACAGCTTTTGTTTTTTCTGGACACGGCTTGATGCCGTCAGGTTCTATCAAGTATCCGAGGAACATGCCTTCTGTAGCCCCAAAAGTGCATTTTTTAGGATTTAGCTTCATATTGATTTTTCGCAGTGCCCTGAAAGTTTCTACAATGTCGCGCACCAACTCGTCTTCGGTGTGGCTCTTTATAACAAGGTCATCGACATAGACTTCCAGGTTGCGGCCCACTTGCCCCTCGAACGCGTTATCTACCAGTCGCTGGTAGGTGGCACCCGCATTCTTTAGGCCAAAAGGCATCTTTGTATAGCAATAGACACCTTGACTTGTGTGAAAGGCTGTCTTTTCCTCGTCATCCTTGGCCATTTGGATTTGGTGATACCCCTTGTATGCGTCCAAGAAGCACTTGAAGGGGTATCCGCATAAGGACTCCACTTTCCAGTCTATCTCCGGTAGTGGATAGCAGTCTTGTGGACATGCTTTGTTAAGGTCAGTGAAGTCCACGCACATCCGCCAGCTACCATCGCTCTTTTTGACCATAACTGGGTTGGAGAGCCAATCATGGTAATAGACTTCTCGCATGATACCTGCCTCCACGAGTTTATGTACCTCCTCCAGAATGGCCTTAGCGCGCTCTGGAGCTTGCCCGCGTTTTTTCTGCCTTACTGGGGAGTATCCTTGTCGGATTTTCAACTTGTGTTCTGTGATCGATCGTGGCACACCAGTCATGTGTTTTGGTTCCCATGCAAAGATATCGAGGTTTCTTTGCAAGAGTGCGCATACAGCCGCCCTACCCATATCAGACAGCGACCCCCCGATCGATACTTCTTGCTCTGGGTAATCGGGATGAATCGTGACCTTCAAGTTTGTCACTTTGGTTGCGTGCTGTCTCTGAGTCTGCGTCACGTCACATGTGACTGTGTTGCATTCTTTAGGCGGTGCGGCGGTGTTGTAGATGGTGACAATTCCGCCGTCGACGGGGAATTTTAGCATCCCGTGGGCCGGATGGGGACCGCTGGTATCGCTGATATTCCTGGTCTTCCAATATTGCCATTGTATGGCGGATGGTGATTTGATCACATTAAAATCTCATCTAGGCGGTTGTGGAGTGCTCCTTATTTGCCTAACCGTAACCGGTATCGTATTTGCCCCATGGGCCTTTCTTTTCTCACCGTGAAAGCCAGTCAACGTGTCGGGCCGGGTTAACTGACTTTACTTCAAGGCGCAGTCTTTGGGAAGCAATGTTCGTAAAGTATGTCTTGCAGTGCTCCTCCATCAATGTACTTGGCAGTGATATCGTGACCCGCTGCATTTATCTCGATGGTAAGTGGCTCCACCACCGCGTTGTTCCGTAGTTTAAAGTGGGAAAAGAGATGCCACTTTCCATGCGAAAATTTTTGGCTGAACTTTTTGATAAGTTTTTCGCTTGCCATGACTGCACCATATAGATGGGTGTAAGCCTTGTCTTTTAAGGGTGGTCTTTTCTTGCCTCGCTCCTTGTTTATCTTTCCCTTCCTTGATGTTCTTCACCAAGGTGATTCCAATCTGCCTTCCCTTTACCCAAATTGTTCAATTAGATGGCGCAGTTGGACGCACTCATTGAGTAGTTGGCCCTTCTGCCTATGATACTAACAGTATCGTTTCCCACGCGTTTACTTTCTGGAGTGCGCATTGGTGGTGGTCTTGGGGAAGTTTGCACCTTCTGTTGCGAGTATCTTCTTTGGGGTCATAGTCAGTGGTGTATTGTCAGTTCCCCGCCCGCCCCTCTGACCGCGGTCAGCTGTTGTTGCGACTGCTACTTGGTCATTGGATTGTCTCCTGGACTGTTCTTCGTGACCTTGTTGTTTGAGTAGGCCTTTTTCTGCTGTCAGCGGCGGTGGCTTCTCCTTGCTATGAAAGACCTTGTGCGTTTCATCAACTCATCAAAAGGGTTGGGGACCCTATCATTCAACCTTTTGATAAGTTCTGGGTTATATTTATTCCATTCATATACCCTGAGATTTGAGAATTTGGGGCAGCCTTGACGTGTATGCATTCGTCCTTATAGCGCTCTACGTAGGCGCTTGTGGACTCCCCTTGGCGTTGTTTCACCCTGGCAAGCTCGACAGGGTTCTTGGCACACTTCTTCCTTTGAGTAAAATTTAAGCGGAATGCCCTTCGCAACTCTTCAAACCCATCAATGCTTCTGCGTGGTAGTTTGCAGAACAGTTCCGCGAGTTTCCTACTAACGTGGAATTGAGCCCATGTGGCACCTCACGGGTTGTGGCCAGTTTTCAATAGTGGCCGCCGATTCAAAGATTTTTAGATGGTCGTCAGGATCACCTGTCCCATCATAAGTTTTTACGTTAGCAGGCATGCGCCTTTTCTTATCCTCCGAGAAATCGCTAATGTGCCGCGTAAATGCGTCGACCTTTTGGCGACGCCATGGACGGGACATATCTTCGTCTTCGTATTCACGATATTTGTTCTTGGATTTCAAGTGTCCCATTTTTGCGTCCTCGTTGTTCGAGGAGTCTTCTGAGGACGAGCTTACTCTTCTGCGGCGCTTGCGCCGACTGTCCTCGGAGTCCAAACTTGGAGGACTTTCACTCGGGGAGCGCCTTTGTCCAAGCCTGCTGTGGACATCGCGACTGCCCAGCCTATCACGGACGCTGATGCGCCAGTCATTGTTTTCATGAGTGTCCAAGTTCTGCAAGTGAGACGTTTGAGTACCCAGAACTTGTCTTTCCGATTCTACCGAATACTGGAGGGTCGACGGTTATCCTTTCCGCGCCTTTCCTTTTGTGGGCGCGGTGGATGATACTTCGTCACCTCAGGAACGAAGTTAAGTCGGGCTCTAGGTCTAGCTTGATATCCTTTTTTGTTTCCTCTTGCATGAGGGCGACCAAAGTCTCGTAGTTTTGAGATACGAAATCACTCGGCGCTAGTTCAGTCGCGACCCCTTCCAGTGTGAGGTTGTCAGCCCCTAACTCGGGACCCTTGTTTCGAAGGGGTGGGGGTGGCGGCTCGGTGGTATTCGTCCCTGGCACCGTTTGGGGAGGGGTGGTGAAGGTAGCACGCTGTAGTCCTTTCGTGCTTGTGATTGTGGGGTTGTCTGGGTTGTCCCCAGGGCGGTCCATCGCTGTGAAGACAAGAGCATATCGCGCCCAATTTAAATTTTGGCGCTTCTGAGGCATGACTTTAGAGATCTGTCGAGAGGCTTGGTCGCTCTTGCTTCTTGCCTGCGGAGTTACGATGTTAAGTTTCCTTGCTTTGTTCATTCTAGATTTTGGCAGTGTTCTTAGTGGTTGGGTCCCACGGATGGCGCCAATCTGTTGATACAAAAGTTGGACGATCCTTGATTAGGTCTGAATTAGGTGTAATACGGATCTGTTAGGCTCCGGTTCCTGTATCAATTAAGTCTTGATGTATGAGACCTGCGCACTAAGAAAACAAAGCACCGTTAGGCTTACCGTGGGATTGTCTCCCACGATTATCCTCCGGTGTGAGAGTAAGTAATCGGTTTAGGTTTTGGTAGAAGGTTAGGGTTATGAGTGCCACACTTAGATGAGAGCCGTGGTGCTCTTATATTTCCTCACAAACCCTAATGGGCTTTGTGCCATTAATTTGTTTGTATCGCGAGAGGTCTCACCGTTATTTAGTATTCGCCTGTTATTAGTAACTAGTGGGCCCACCTCTTGATTATGATCGTTCGTAAAACGGGTTGTTATAGATACATGCGCACGTGTGCGCTATGAGTTGGGCCTCTTGGGCCTAAATCCTAGTCGTGATAGCCCATATGTTATGGGTTTCCCCATTGGCTAGTACATTGGGCCTTGGAGCACGTTATTGATGTCGCTATGGCCCATTCATCATGGGCCTGGGTATAAGTACTATTCGTGGGTCGGGTGCATGACCCGAGGTTGGACTATACGTCATCAATGATGTCGACTTTATATAGTACGATGGTGTAAGAGTTTACTTAGTGATTATTATTGTCAGTTTGGTTTCTCGCGTTGATTACATTTTATGAATACGCACGCAGAACTTGATATAATTAGAAAATTGTCTTTTGACAAGAAGTTTTTAAGGTGACTACTCTCAGCACGGCATGGTACTTTCCTGAATTATACATAGTTGATCAGGCCATGTATAATTGAGGACTAACGATGCATTGCTCATTTTCGTCAAAATGGCGTTATGATTTCATGATATTCGTGAGAGTAGTTTGCAAGAGTAAATAAAGAATCTAAGTTAATATTGACAAAAATTTTTATAACGATAATTGTTAGATAATTTAAAGCATTCGTACAACGATCATTTTAAGAGACATAGAACACGAGAACTCTAAGGTGACTAAAAGTTTAAGATAGTTCCATCCATTGGTTTACTAGGCAAAGAGAGGGACAAAACTTTCATCTTTTAAGCTTCAATCTCATCCTCAATGTTGTTAATGTCTTGTTCGGTTTCTCCTCCTCCAAAGGCATACACCATTCCACGTGCTCCAATACCTTCAGCCTGGTTTCCATGGTTCTGGTTCTTTAGCCTTGGGAAATCACTCATGTAGTGCCCTGGATTCCCACATTCATAGCAAGTGAGGGTTCTTTGATTCCTAGCGGCAGCAGGATTTCTACAATCTTGGGTCATGTGGCCAATCTTCTTGCAATTCCCGCACTTTACAGTACATGGCCCATTGTGGTGCAGCTTGCACCTGTTGCACAATGGAAGAGTTCCAGCATACTCCTTCCTTTCACCAGTCCCAGCGGCGTAAGCTTGAGCCACATTTTGTCTCTTGGGAGATTGTTGTTGAGCTTGGTTGTTGTTGTCAAGTTTCCTCTTATTCTCAGCTTGACGTTCAGCAAGAGTGCTGATCTTTTTGTCCATCAGTTTAGTTGCCATTTCAATAGCATCCTGCATTGTTTTCGGCCTTGATGCCATAACACTTCCGTGAATCATGTCGGGCAGACCACCGACATATTTCCAATCCTTATCAGGACTCCTCAGAAAAACATATGACAGACAACTAATTGATAGTAGCCTTGTTACATACAGTTCTTTTACTTTCAAATTCCACAACTTGACCTCGAGTTTCTTAATCTCGCTCCTCGGGCAGTACTTGTCTGTCATCTTCTTTTTCAGGTCAGTCCAAGTCATTGCATATGCAACGTCGTGACCAACAGTCCTAACGTGTGAGTTCCACCACGTTAGAGCAACTCCAAGAAGAGTACATGTGGAAAACTTGATTTGGTTTTCCACAGTGCAATTGCTTTCGCAAACACAATTTCTAATTCGTTAAACCACTGGGGTTTTATTTGACAAACTCCTTCAGTGCCTTTGAAAAATAGGGGTTGTACTTCATGAAGTCTTGGTAAGTGCACTCTCGAGCAACGAGTTATCTGTACTTCTAACACCCGTTCCTTAAAATTATGGTTGTCTTGCCCTTCATGCTTCTGTTAGCATCACGTGTTGCCAAAGCGGCAGCAACGCCTTGGTCAATCATTGCCTGAAGCTGGGCATTAGTGACAGATGTGGTGTTGGTTGTTGTAGCTGGTGTGGTTCTAGTTCTAGGTGCTTTCCTTGGAGGCATTATCTTCAAAATCAGAAGAGTAATAAGATTATATTAGTTTAGTTATCTTCGTTGTGCTTCGAAAATAGAGTGTTGTGAGATGATGTATGGTAAATATGAATATGCGCTCCTGGCATAAATTGAATGATGGTAAGATATCATATCTAATAGCTTAATGTTTAGGTAGCGTTTAGGACCTACGAGCTTATAGTACTACCAAACCTAAAGAAATGTTCCAATATTTATATGAATAACCCTTATAAAAATTTGTAGAGTATGCGAAAGAATGTAAACTCATCTTTGCATATATATGTAAGGCCCTTATAGTAATGTACGTACTATAATATAATCACGTATATGAATCAATGTATGCATCTAAGTAAGACAATAATGCAGTCAATTAGTGTATGTGTGTCCCGTGACAAAAACCCTTTGTATGATAGGCAATGTTTGAAAAAAACGGTTTATAGTCCAGCTTAAACATTTGACTTGGTCTCATATAACCTTGGCTCTGATTACAAATCTGTAACACCTCCAAATATGGGGTCGCAACGGATATAGGGTTGGGAGCGTTACTTCATAGATCAACAGAACAAGATATATATAAGAACGACTTTTAAAAGTGTCGTTTAAAACCGATACATTGGATTTAGCAAAATGTTTGTTACAAAAGCCCGAAGCTTTACTTGTTCATTGTTAAATTATACAAAGATTCCAGTTCATAATAAATGATCCTCCAAAATGTAATGCAACCAAATCTTTAATGCAAATGACTTCCAAAATAACGACCACCAATGTATCCCTTGTCTTGTACCTCATTGATCTCCTGAGAAAACATGCTTTAAAACGTCAACATTAAATGATGTTAAAATTACATAGGTTTGTAAATTGTATCAAGTGAGGTCCGCCAAATTGTTTAGTGTGTGTATTGCAGGGTATAAAATGTAACATCCGGGAATTTTTGAAATTTTAAATGACGATTTTACCCTTTGACTTTTTTGGTCCGAATTAACTTTTTGACTTTTGACGTTTTATTGTCTAATAAAAGCAATTACCGCGTGGCCGGTAAAATTTTCGGAACGTATTTTAATAATAAATCATATTTATTATTACACACCGCGAGTACAAAGTTACTTTTAACTTATTTGATTCGAAAACGAAAAAGATATATATTAATTCATAGTTGATTTATCAAAAACGAACTACTAAATCACGTTTTCACGATTCGGACCCTAAAGCAATTTGATGTAAAACGATATTTCAGACAACTTTTTAGTTTTACCCGAGACTTGAAAACAAGCAGAAGAGGGCTAAAACAGCCTCGCAAAGTTTTGAAACTGCACGCAATGTGTACCGACACAAAAATAATTAAATTTATTTTTAATTATCACTAGTTATTTAATAAAAATATTAAATAAAATCATTTATCATGTTATTCAAAAGCGTTGTTGACAACGCGAATATCCGAGTTAAAATTCATTTTAATTTTAACCGAGTCACGAAATAAATAACAGATATTTTTATAAATGTTATAAAAATATTTATGAAATGTTATCAAGTAAATACTCATTTTTATCAGAAAAATGATTTGGAAAACAATGACGCAAGTTTCGTATTTTGAAACATCCGTTAAGTCGCCCAAATGAGTCCCGAACCAATATTTTATAAAAGTTTCTCAACAAGTTACACCTTTAGTCCCTCAAGTAATATACACTTGCCACTTTAATTTATAACTTTTATTATATATATAAAAGTTTTATAATTTATTTCTTTTACAAAATAAAAACACACACACACACATATAAACACTCTCTCTCCCTCATCTTTTCCGGCGAGCCTCCACCGCCGCCGGCCACCACCGCCGTCGTCTTCGCCGCCGGAAAACTTTTCCGGCCGAAATAAAAAACGATCCCCACCACCACTCGCGGCCACGCGCCGTTTTCCCCCCTCCGGCTGCCACAGCCGCCGCCACACCCTCTCCACCACTCACCGCCACTGCCACTGCCACCGCCACCCCACTCATCGTCACCCCCATCATCCCCTCGACAGCCCCACCATCCCCACCACCGTCATCATCATCATCATCATAACATTACCATCTCCTCGTCATCGTCATCTCCACAGCGCCATCATCACCACGCACCACCACCACAGCGACACCACTAAGAGTGCGTGTGGTTTTTAAACCCCCACTAACAGGGTGCGTTTTGGTTTAACATAAGCACGAGGGTGCATTTGGTGGGACAGTTTCACCACCCAAATAGGGTGCGTTTGGCAGAGACAACACCACAAAAGGGGTGCGTTTTGGTTAGGGGTAAAACCCCACAAGAGGTGTTGGTTTGTTCGGTGACATAAAAGCCGCAAGGGTGGGGGGTGAAATAACATTAGATATTATTTTAAAAAATCTTATATCTAAAACACGCGGGTGTTTGAAACATTGAAACACGGGTATAATTGCAACATGGATTGAATTTCATAAAAAGGAAAAATGTGGTTTAAAAGAAAAGGACATGACGACATTTATATAAATTACTATATTTAATCAATTTCGTTGCAATTTCTATTATCTTAGAAGAACCGATAAAAGACGAAGTTATACAGTCTTAGGATCGTTAATTTGTAATTATACAATAACCAGATAAACGAACGAGAACTACACTTTTGTAAATGAAACAACTATTTTAGCCATAACCCGTCGAGTAAACGAAATATAAATTTATAAAATATTATTTTTATATTTTATCATTGTCAACTAGAAGATAGCATCATAATTGTCGTAAAAGCTGTACAAACATCGTTTTAACATAATTTGTAACCTTAAAACATCGTTTACATCTATACGAGAACTTTTTATTTATTTAATTGGTTTTCTTTGTTATATAATTCACGATTTGAATTATATACTTGTTCATTTTTAATATGTAATATATACGGAATATATTACACACTTTGCGTTTACTTTATGATTTATTTTATTTAACCAACCACCAAACTATTACAACTTGGAAATCTAAAACTTTATCAACGTGTCGCGTTGACGTAACCGTTCACCGGAAAACCCAAACACATTATCCTAGGCTAGTGGGACTTAGCCGTTAAGTTAAGCTGCATCTTCTCGGTCAAGCCGTTTCGTCTTCTGTTGTGTTGTGCATAGTAGATGCCTATCTGTCAATCGTTCTTCATCATCGAGGTGAGTTTATAGCCCCACGTTTTACATGTTTTATATATATTTTTGGGGTGAGAACATGCTTGTTTACAATTGCATTTGCATGATTGTTTACAAATTGGTTTACATACTCATTTACATAGCTCGCTATAAGATACATTACTTGACTTCATTTGGGTCACGAATGCATACTTTACTGTTGAAATGATTACGGATTAGCTTAAGCGGATTGAACTGATAACAATACAGTACTGCCCGGGTGTTCTTGGAGGGGACACCTGTGATGGGTATATATATAAGTCTACGTCACAGCTTCATGAACTGTAAATCACTTGGAGGGTGAGCGCGAATGTTATGAAATAGATCTATTCGGGTGAATCCCCGTTCGGGTGATTAGCTATCACTGGGCAAATGAACGTTATAGCATGTTGTCCACGCGAATGTTATAAAATAGATCTATTCGGGATTGAGCAATGTGGGCAATTTTATATTGCTATTTATTTATGTCGAGTTTCAGTATCATGAGCTTAGGGAAAACGTAATTACATTTATATGATGTCTGCATCTGTTGCATTATCATACACTTGGGAAATCTTGCGGTCCTACCTTATACATATTATTTTCAGAAGTGCCCGGGTGTTCTTGGAGGGGACACATTACAAATCTTGGATTTGAACATATATTCATATATTTTGTGACTATTTAAGGATTGAAATAGTCAGGCATACTTTATAAATCTTTGGGATAAGATTGGTACTTTTGGTGACATTAAATTGGTCTTGCATCTTTATAAATCTTTGGGATAAGATTGGTACTTTTGGTGACATAAAATGTGTCGTGCATTCTTTATAAATCTTTGGGATTTTTACATGGTACTGTGATGACACAGTGGACAAATACATTCATTTGAAACTTACATTCATATTTAAACTAACCTATGAACTCACCAACTTTATGTTGACCGTTTTAAGCATGTTTTTCTCATGTGATATAGATACTTGGATTATCTTATGTGTATTGGAGTCTAAATTGACAAGATTTCATACTTGAATTTCTACAAATGATTAAATCTCGTTGTGTTGCTTTCAAGCTTTTTATTGTGATGCAATTATGGGACAACTATGTTGGGAATTATGTTTTCCTAACTTAGTACCGACAGTACAAATAGTTAGTACTGACAGTACAAAGTGTTAAGTATTGATCAGTTAGTTAGTACCGTTAGTAAAAAATAGTTAGTACCGTTTAAGAGATATGTATGAGATATTTTAGGAAAAGATATGTACGCGTTTTGTAAGCATGTTAGGGTAACTTAGGTTGCATATTTTACCATAGATTAAACCGTTTTCACAAACATTGCATCACAATCAAACATTTTCAAAGTTGCATACACGTTACTTGCTTATGAGCTTTACATTTACGTGCTGCATTAAGTGCTTATGTGACATATACATATGTAATTATATATGCCTACATCTTCTACGTATATCGCACGTTTATTTATATAAGAGTTATTTATATAAATACCAGAGCATTTCTAAGACATTGTGAGTTGCACAATGGTCTCAATTATACCTCAGACATTGTGAGTTATACAAAGACATTGTGAGTTGCACAATGGTCTCAATTATATGTCAGACATTGTGAGTTGCACAATGGTCTCATTTCGTTCTCAGACATTGTAAGTTAAACAATGGTCTCTAAGGATGTTATTTTTCTTCATAGCATTATACTATATTGTATTACACGGAGACCGTCATAATTTTGTTTACATGGAATTATGTATGAATCTAAGTATTACAAGTCTTGTATAGGCGGGACTTGTAATATGAGGATTGATATGATAATTGCTATGTTAACAAAGCCCGTCACAGTTCTGTTTACACGGGATTGTGTATGAATCTAAGTATTGCAAGTCTTGTATAGGCGGGACTTGTAATAGGAGGATCGATATGGTAATCACTATACTGATTTGTTTATAGAGATCTTTACCTTATTTACTCTAACCGAGTACTCATTAATTATCTTGAACTCTATGTTGATCTCGCCTGGCAGTTTTTACTCCCAGCTTCCAAAGACGAGTTTTAAATCACTCGTCCCATACTCATTAGAACACATGCATCGTCATGTCAACCACCTTGAAGGTTATGAGAGTACGCGTATTGCACCGGGAATTATTAAGTAGGATGATTTATAATCTATTTATTTGAAAGGATTGGGACGCCTCTTCATTTAAATAAATAAATTATAAATCACCGAACCATAAGTTTATCAATTGATTATTTACATAAATTAGGACGCTTCTTTATGCAAATAATGAATTATAAATGAGTGGGCTTAATGGTATCCAATATGACACGAGTACGAACTCGAACTAGATAATCATCGGAATTCGTTAAAAAGGCCTAGAGACACAATCGTGTCTTACCACTCAGCAGAATCTTAAGGTCTCACTTGAGCTACCTTATCTCATTCTTAAGTCATTACTTTTTCCGTTACATATCTTTACGATCGCGAACTGTTCGTGGAACTAACAGACTTGTTACACACTTGAGCTAATGGAGCTGATTCATCGAACTAACGACTGAGTACCATAATCCGCCGTCTATCGCATAAGCTCTTCCGCGAGCTCCTCTCATTTATTGAACTTTATTCTGGGGATATTGTTTCTCGGAGGGTCCTCACCCTCTGCATCCCATCACCATTTGTCATAGTTATTGTCGTTATGGTTGCTGTTGTTGGGTCCTGGAGTGGTCCCAGATTGTACAAACTTTATCAACTAAGTGATGAAACCCACCTTAAACAAGATAAGCATATGTCGATATAGTATTCAGTTGAATTACTCATTGCAGACAAATAGTACACCAATTTAAGTCATGATACTATTTAGTACTGCCAAGTAAATTGGGTACTTACATCCATAATTCGCGTTGATGTGAATCATCGAACCTTACAGATAGTTGAAACGAGATTCCGTCCTTGGACATTTAGAAACTTATACAAACATACTCACGCGACTACATCTTCTTCTTGAGGTTTTCACTATAATGAGACTTTCCCTATAACGCGGTTATACCAATCATAAGATCTGTAATGATATATTTTGAGATACCCATTTTGATGGATTAAATATCCTAGACAAACCTAGCCAAAAAGTTTGGTAGATTGAGAAGTGTAGAAACATCGAATTTTGCTGAAAAAAGTTATCAGCGTCTTGTTTAGAACGAGTTTATTAAACCTTAAGTCTTTTCTTGGTCACACAATTGGATAACACGAACTTAATCTCGGGACGAGATTTCTTTAAGGGGTAGGTACTGTAACATCCGGGAATTTTCGAAATTTTTAAAGGACTATTTTAATCTTTAACTTTTCGGGTCTGACTTGACTTTTTGACTTTTGGTCTTTATTGTCTCGTAAAAACAATTATCGCGTGACCGGTAAAATTTTCGGAACATATTTCAAATAATAAATCATATTTATTATTATATTTCCCAAGTGGAAGTTATTTTGAACTTATTTGGCTTGAAAACGAAAAAGATATATATTAATTAATATACACACACATATATACTTCTCCCTCCTCTATTCCGGCCAGCCACCACCGGCCGCCGCCAGCCACCACGCAGCCGCCGGAAAACTTTTCCGGCGGACTTTTTCGGCCGAATCCAAAAGGTTCCTCCTTGCCCGATCTATCCGATTCCCATGCTCATGCGCCTCCACGCGCCGCCCTTTCCCCCCTCCCCTTTCGACGCCTCAGTCGGCCACCCACCACCCTACATCATCATCATCATCATCACCACCATAAACGCCACAAAAAGGTGTTTGTTTCGGGTTGATTTATAAACTAAAAGTTTCATTTTCCATCTCAATATATACAAAAAACAAACTTAAAATATACAACCTCTCATCTCTCCCCAAATATCCGCCAAAGCCGGAAACACCACCTGCCGCCGACCACCTCCGTCAACCGGAAAAGTTTTCCGGTGACTTTTCCGACCAACACCAAATATGTTCCTCACTACCGGATCTATCCGATCCCCACCATCACTCTCCTTCACGCGCCACCCCACCACTGCCATCAACCCCACTGCCACGCCACCACAACCATATCACCATCACCATATCACCACCACCATCATTTTCGACATCACCCGAAAAGGGTGCGTTCGTCGTGGGTCAGCCGTGAACCACCGCAAGGGTGCGTTGGTTGTTATAAACAAGAGAAGGGTGCGTGTGGTTTTAATACCACCACCACGATGGGTGTGTTGGGTCGCGGGTCAGCAGCAGTGGGGGGGGGTGTCGGGTCGGGTTGTTATGGGTTTGTTTTGTGGTGAAAACCACCACCAAGGGGTGGTTTGGTTCGGCTATACAACCATCAAGGGTGCGTTGGTTTGTGGTAACAACCGACGAGGGTGCGTTGGTTTGGGTTCACAACCGACGAGGGTGCGTTGGTTGGGCTGTAAAACAGCCGTCGGGTTGTTTGCGTCGTGGTTTGTTTATTCATTCACCGACAGGGTGCTTTAGTTCTAGGTGGCAGCCACCCGCGAGGGAGGCGTTTGGCTCGTGACAAGCCCCAACCTATGCGGTGGGTTGTTTGGGTTATAACACAAAGGGTTATATTCCTTAGAGTTACAAGCTAAGAATTCCTTATATGAACAACCTACCCAGTTGCCATTCACTAACACATTCCCAACGTTCTCCTGAACGTTCTCATTAACCACATTACCATTCTGATTTCCAACATTTCCTTGGTTACCAACCTGAGCTAGCATGACGGGTAAGAGGTTCTGCAATTGTTGGGCAATGATCGTCGAGAAATCGGGTGCTCCTCCTACACCTCGATTGACTCCCTCTACATTCCCATTAACTCCCTCTACGCCCCCATTAGCTCCTAAACCCTGGTCATTTCCTTGACCATTCAAATCATTAACACGCTCATCATTATCTTCCCTAGGTCTTCTACCCTTTTCACCTCTACAAACCCGTTCACCCATTCCCCTTCCTCGTGCTTTGGCAACACGTCAGCCAGCACTTCGGGTCCTCATCCTTGGCGGCATTATCCACACGAGGGAGAACATGGGCAATGTTAAGTAAGTGGGAAGACTAATATATATATAGAATATCATACTATATATATAACTATACACATAATACCCCCTTATGGTGTCAACATCAATTTGCGTAAACGAAATTACTAAATACGAGTGAGTTGTGATACACTTATAACTACGTTAGCCACCATATTTATATTCGTATCGTTTCCCAGTCATACTCAATATTGAGCTCACCCATTTCAATGAGTGACATAACTAAAGCACCAAATCGCGAACACGCGAAAGCAAGCAAAAGCGGAACACCGCCCACATAGATCCTATACGCAACTAAACAACGAATCTTAGGTTATAGTCTAGGCCAACCCACCTAGTTTTCTATAATATTGGCTCTGATTACCAATCTATCACACCACGACAATGGCGGAAACTCAGGAATGCAACATAATTGTCAATCATAACACAAGATATAAAATAGAGAAAACTACAATGCATAAACTTCAAGTGTTACAAAGACCATCAACCTCGACCAACCTCGAGTGATGTCCCAAATCACAATCAAATCTGAAAACTCTTACAATAACCAATAGCCCACACAAGGGTCCATAATCCAAACTTAAACCAAACTTCCAAATGCTAAAAAAAACCAAACAAAATAAACAAGCAAGACATCACATGAAAATCCACTCGGGATACTTCTAAGTCTGTTATCATAATCACCAACCTATTCCTCTTTCACTTCACCTAAAAATGATACTCGAAAACGTCAACAATAATGTTGGTGAGCTCGTAGGTTTGACCTTAAACCCAAAAGTTGTGCCAATAACTCAAAACAGTGGACAACAGTGTTATATGACAGTGAATATATATGCAAACAATCCATGACATAGCATTCCCGCTAGTCAATCACTATATGTCACTTACGCACCAAAAGGGCCTACCAGCTGGAGCATGAAATTAGGGCAGGACCACACACAAACTAGGGTAGGCATACCCTTCAGCTCCAATAATCACACAAATACTGGGTAGGCGTACCCATCCGATCTAATAAGCACACTAATACTGGGTAGGCGTACCCATTCGGTCCAATAATCATACAAATACTGGGTAGGCGTACCTATTTGATCCAATAATTATGGATCACATAATCTTCACATAGCAGTCATAAACACATATCTGGTCCCATAAACAAAACCACATTTCACACAGTTCAATTCAAAACATAGCAAAACATATTTGAGTATCATTTCCCCCAACAGAAAAGACAGTAAAAATGGGGCTATGAGAACTCACCTCAAGCAAGTCTTTAGCAACCAAATCTCAATCACACAAGCAAATGCAACGACGCCCGCACATGACCTAGTCCATTTAATGTCCCATTTTTAATCATTCATTTCCAAAACAGCCTTCACGTTTGATGCATAGAGTTTAGACGCGTTGTACAATTACCCATAACAATTTAGTGGTGTGATGGTTGACGACATATCCCCACAATCATATCAATCCCATTACTCGATAATACATACTCATACTATTTAGAGAAAATAGATAAGTAAAATAAGTAAATATTTATAATTAATAATTATAAATATTCTCTATTACGTCCATTCAGTAACCTTAGTCATCGTAAAAATAATCATATTAGAGTTGAAAATGGAACGTTTACTCATAACAAACATATTTGAGAAGTTTCGAGAAAAATTGTATTTTTCGTCTTCTAATGAATTTATTAAATAAATAAAATAATTAAATAATATTTTATTATTTAAAATTCAAAAATCTTTTTTTTTTTAATTGTTTTTAGATAAAATTTCTAAGTATAAACTTTTTACAAAATTTCGACATGACCCGTATTTCAAAATTTTCCAAGGTTTCATACCTTAATTTCAACACTTTTTACCAATTCGACACTTTTCTACAAAATTCTAAATCTCAATCTTTACGTTCAATATCACTTCGTAAATACATTTTCACTTTCAAAAGTTCGTCAAAACTCTTATAACGACTAAATATCGTTTATTGGGCTTTAAGGCCCAACAAGGGTCCATTAAGATATTTATAAGTCCAAAATACAAACCAAGTCCAAAACCAAGGTCTATTTATATACATAAGTTCATACTAATAAGTAGAAAATAATTCGGACCATAATAAGCCCTTCCATTAAGCCACGGCTTAAATAGGCTTATTGGGCCGTGAGTCCATAAGCTCCACAATACATATATTAAGCTTGAAAATAAGCTAATAAGCTACGTATCGCATTTGGTTACCACCATAAGTTATAAAAATAGTCCACAAAGATACGTCATATCACAAATATTGTCAAAAATCACTTCCCTTGTGATTTTGAAAATGACGTGGCATTTAAGCCCAAAATAAGCCAATAAATAGCTTAAAAATAAGCCCAAAATAAGCTATACAAGCTACTATCAAAAATAAGCTATCTAGCAACATATGTTATTCAACCATCATGACTAGAACATCAAAGCTACAAAAACCCCTCTTTTCCTTTTTAAATCCAACGAACCAAACACCCCTTTATATATCCGTTTCATTTCCAAAAATCGATTTTCACAACGATCAACTTGTACAACTAACATCTATGCATCAAAATAAACTCAAAAGGACAAACGAAATTTAAATTTGAAAACTTACAAGAAAATCTTCAAAAATGTAGATTTCAACACGAACCGGACAACCCAAACGTTGTTTAAATGAATACCTAAATACTCGTATCAACCCGTAGTATCTCGTTCTTGATTAAAGTTGGAAAATTTATGGGTGTTTGTTGCTTGCTTAGGTCGGATGCATAGAGCACACACACACACTTGTGTGTGCTTTATTTTGTTTGAAATACTCATAAAACTCAACCATAAAATTTACCCCAAAGTTAATTAGCTTTTTTATTCACCTTAAAAATATTTTTCTATTAACCTAGAGTATTACACGACACATTTACCCTTTAAACCCTTCAAAACTTATTTGGACATTAACAGGCGTGTCAGACTCGTTTTTCAGTATTTCTTAAAATTCACGGGTTAAACCACCCGGAATACAAATAACATAATGATATCCTTTAAAAGAAGAATATTATACACAAATAACCATAAATTACCACAATTCTCATAAAATCACCACCGTCAACACGGTACAATATTTGAATAAACTAACAAAAGTCAAATAGTCAAAGGTCAAATAGTCAAAGGACTATAAATGAAATATTCAGAACATAAAAAGGGTAAAGATAACATAGAAGGTCTTCAAGACAAAGTGTTTTTACAAGGCATTATAATGATTTTGTTATTGAATCAAAAGTTAAATATGGTCTTGAGAAATATGTTGGTTATTCAAAACTTAATTCTGAATTTTTTTGTTTTGTAACTCAACTTAATAAAACCAAAGAACCTAAAACTTATTTTGAAGCTTCTAAGTTTTCTCACTAGACTGATGCTATGAATCAAGAAATAGATGCTTTACTTAGAAATGATAATTGGGAATTGGTTGATTTACCTGAAGGTAGAAAAGCCATTGGAAGTAAATGGATCTGTAAGGTTAAGTT
>BQNB010044445.1:0-44885 GCA_026074375.1 Tanacetum coccineum
TGTAGCCTCATCTTCCAGATCTCCATTGACAATAATATCCCACAGATTATGATTTGTAGTGACAAATGTATTGTCTCATCCTCATACTCCAGATATCGTATTCTCCCTTCTTAATGATAGGGATCTTTATAGCAGTGATTGTTGGTGGAGGAGTATCTTGATCAGCCATCTCTTTGATTTGTAGTAGTTCTGATTCAAAAGAAGTTTTTCTTTTTTAGAGTTTCCTTACAAGCTCTGATACCACTTGTAGGATTCCTTTGCTTAATGGATCTTAACCTTTAGCTTGTACAGGGTTAGTCGCCTTTAGCTTGTAAATGATGAAACAATGATTAACCACTATTGATTACGCGGAATTTAATCAACAATGTAAAGAAGAATATGATCAAAACACTTTTATATTGAACTTTGAATCTACCTAGGTTACAGATTACAAACTATGATTTACTATTCGATCTTTATGATCTTCGGTAGAACCATATCTACCAACTATGCCTTTGGTTCCTTTTATAGACTAAGGAAACCATAATGGGCTTTACAAAATGCGTATAAAGATAATGCATATCCTTCCCTAAGATATCTCATGCATATCTTTAACTCTAACTAATTTCTGCGTAAGCAGACTTAACTATTACATAAATAGTATTAACTATTTAATACTGCCAGTACTAACTATGATAAACCTTCTACCAGTACTAACTATTACACTAGCAGAATTAACTACAATACTAACAGAATTAAATCTGTTATACAAAATTCCTAACATGACCCATGACCCATATCGCTTTTTTATGTAGTTACGCCGCCTGACACTACAAGAATCAAGGCTTTTAGCCACAAGAAATATTTAGCCACGACCAACGTCATGGCTAAAAGCCCACTAAACGACAAAATAGCCGAAAATGGCAATCCGATTACTCATCGATTAATCCCACCTAGAATGATTACAAGATACAGGGAGGTCGACCGCCCGGCTATCGATTCGCGATTTTTTCAACCTTTGCTACTACTTTGTTAAATTTTTTGTAAACAAGTAACAAAACTTTTATTTACGACTATTATCGTGGCTAAAGGTATTTTCCCTCTAATATTTTTGTGAAATATTTTGTAAAATTCGTAAGATACTTTTAGCTAAATATATTCCCCCTAAAAATTTCATGAATCCCGTTAAATTTTTAAAATTAATCACCCCTATCACCGCCACAACTCCCTCTCATCTCACCACAATTCCTGTCACCACCACAGCTCTCATCACGTCACCCTCTCATCGTTGTCACTCTCCCATCATAGACCCACCACTCCCGTTACCACTAGTAAGTATTGTTATGTTCCTTTTGTACACATCGTTCTAAACAATCGTGTTTGTGATTATGTAATTGAAAATGTCTTGATTATGCTGTAATTAAACATTTGTTTTGAGATTTCCTCTTGTAGATTATGCCAATTTCTTGGTAAAATTAGCTAGTTAATTGGTTAAAATATATAAGTAACTTACAATAAAATTAACAAGTTAATTGGTTAAGTATAAGGCAACCAAAGAAATAGATAGATATGAAAGTAGATTCGTTAATAAAAGGTTTAGTCAAAGGGAGTGTTTTAATATTGATGATACATTCACTCATGTTAAATGGTTACTGTTATTGTACGTGTGTGAACAAGTATGTTGCTACTTTCTTGCTTATTTAGAACGTATGTGAACATAGATAACTTTGTCGTCTTAACATTAGAAGATCATGTCAAGCATAGTTAGCGACTTGGCTTTAAAGAGATAAGCTGTTTGAAATAAGCAATGCCAGTTGTCGCTTATTTCTTTTATAAGACAGATGACCCATGTGCATATGTGTATTCACCAAGTAACCAACTTTCATAAACTGTTTATGATTAGTTTACTGTTTCGTTCATTATTTTTGGTTGAAAATATGTGTTGCATATTCTTCGAAGATAGATATACTGCTTGACATAGGTACAAAACATCAGATAAGATAAAAAGGCATAAACAAATGATGAAAAGCAAACAAATAGCTGTTTTATTTATATAAACATGTTAGCATATATCAACATTCCGACAACCACCTTAAACAGGTGATCTAGTTAAGCAAAAGCATGACCACGCCTCACCGAACCCTTAAACTAACAATGGGGTGACCTGCAATCACTACAACCACAAAGATCACCTTTTGATAACTAGGATTGAACCCGCTGCTGCTCCTGATCCTGAAAGATTTCTGCTCGAATAAGTGGGACACATTTATAAACATGGACAAGTCTTGGATGAGAACTAATAGGACCAACATATCTTATATTGATGGAGTAGCAGTGTTTATTGATTATGTAGTACACAACTTGCAGAAGATGGGGAACATCGACCCACAAGGTAATAAACAATATCTTTTAATGCCATGTCCGTGTACCAAATGTTTAAACCACATAGAGCATAAAGTGGAGGAAATGCAGTTCCATTTATTTAGAAATAGGATTGATCTAAGCTATAACATGATCTCGAGTGCAATGTCTAATAGCAACCTTAGAAAATGTCTAAATTCATTAGGTTCAACTTGTAGTTGTAACCTAACCTATGTTTACTGAGTGAAATGGACTCGCAAGGAGAATTAACATATTCTCAATTCACAGTGATTAATGGTTTCCTCAAAGCAATGTGCCAGAAATGTCTAAAGTGTAAGCCAACAACTAACAGGATTAGTCATCCCGCAGTTAATTGTGCGCTAGGATCTTTGGTATCATATAGTCCCTAGCGCATACTCAACCTTAGAAGGGTAATCTAAAGCTATACAGGCAATCAACTAAAATCGCAAGAAATACAGAAAGATCATGAAATAATAATCAAAAGATAATTAAATAAATTCAATGCCGACGAATAATAAATAAAGCATAAAAAATCATAACATCAACCAATTATATTGCGAGATCCAATTATAAAGAGTTGAAGTACAATTACAATTTATGCTATACTAGTGCTCGCGATCTTCTAGTCGAATGCCATGGCAAACACTGGGTCGTCTTTTTTCTCCCTCTTCTTTTTGGTCGGCCGCACACCCACGAACCAGAACTGAATGAATTCTCAATTGATATCATATGTAGTATATATAGTAAATGCCAAGTTTAAGACATTGACATAAATGGCCCTCGATCGTTGTTGACGTTCTACTTTTAATCCAAGAAACTTTGATGAATTTAAACACTTTTAGTCCCTGGATGAGTCATAATTACGGCGTAACTGCATCGACCGAGTTACGCCGTAACTCATCTGACGCGACATTCTATTATTTAGTATAAAAGTTGGTTACGACATAATTATATCGACTAGTTACGCAGTAACCCTTCGTTAGCATAAATATCTTCATCAGCAATGATTAATTACGGTGTAACTCCTACGGGCCAGTTACGTCATAATTCTTGTAAACTTGATATTCTTTGATTTCTTTTAACAATAAAAATATAGTACCCTACTAAATTATATAGTAGTGGTACTATTCTTCATTTGGGTCATAAGTTGCTTTCTGGAGAAATATAGTAGCCATCATTAGATTTTAGTACATCTACTAAATGAATTAGTATTGGTACTAATTTTGGCCACTTCTCGTACACTTCTGTTCCAATGCTTTTAATTACCTGAATTTGAAATATAAACGAATTAAGTACCAAATTCATATAAAAATGATATAAAGCAAGGCAATAAACGCGGGGATTTGATATATAAAAGTATTAACTATTTGATGTTATGAAATATCCCCCCACTTGACTTCTACTTGCTCTCAAGTAGAACCTTTTAAATAATTCTTAAAAAATATCTCCAAGTTATCCAGGAATATATGAATTTAAAAATTACTCACGCTAGAAAATTCTAAATCGAGCACCTTATGAAAGAAAAAACGAATCACACTCATACTCTCACTAATCTATGAGTTTTATTTTTGGTGATCACTCAACTGCTCAGTCATGACGAGTATTCTATTATAAGCTTGACAATGATACTAATCTCCACCACTAGAGTCTAGATGCAACTGCTCAAAAAGGCAATTGGGTTGACACAACACAAAGGCTTACGGGGTAAATCATCCTTTTAATGCAATCTTAACCAATAACAAAATTCCAGAAAAGGCGACAAAATTACAAATGCTCGTCCATATCCATGAACGAGACACCTGTGATTGCTCAATTCCTTAACTCGAATAAGCTAAAGGTTAGGATTAAGAATGATAAGTGTAGGATAAAGACATGGGATGCACATTTAATTGGTGTTAAATAAAAACACAAAACAAATAGTTTCCTAAGTCCATAATCTCCCCGTTACTAGCCGTATTCAAATCCTATAAGGCAAAAACCGAGGGTCAAGAGTCAAGGGGTCTTCATCAATACACGAGTTGATGCATATGAAATAAGCTGTAATGCCCCTAATCTCCATAAATAAGGCAAGTAAGACACATTAACTCGGCCTTCTTCAACCATGAACAAAAATTATGTGCGATTTTTTTAAAATTTTGGGTAAAATCAGCACATAATCTAACCAAATAACTCATTTCTATCTCTCTTCCCCTCATTTAAGATGTACAATGCCCATATTGTATAAATATAGACTTAAAATAGAAAGGAGAGATAGAAATAACACGGGTTTATAAGAATTACCCATTTACATAGATCAAAATGGGAAAGACTAATCATTGCTAGCTAGACAAGGCGGGAATAATACCACAATACAACATAATAAAGCCGATTTATAATTTTTTTTGATCAGCTATAAACTCTTGCTTGCATGCTTTTTATTCTTTTTTTATGCAAGACAAGGATACAATGAAACAGAAATAGCAATACAGACACATGTATACACGAGTATCGCCCCACATGAGATCAACTATTTTCAAAACCCAAAATTCATCACATACCCTCTATCTTAACTCGCAACTTTTACTAGTAAAACCAAAATAAACCAGCAACTCCCCGATTATGGACTAAAGAAACTACAGGGTAGGCTAGGCAATTGATGTAACAAAATAACATATATTTGGGTTTAACAAAATGAAAGGAAAGGCTCAGCAGGTTGTACTAGAGGCATCTTACACTAAAAATGAGTGCAACAAAGGGTTTAATAGGGGGATTGTCTAATCAGTGTGATGCTTGGTAACGGTTACAAGTTTTACATTTATAATCACGACTAATTTAACAACCAAAAATGCATACGAGCAAGTATACTCGTTCATTCATAGTAAAGTTGGATAAGTTGAGTTTGTTCCACGGGACTTGGTGATAATCATTACACAATAGCAAAATAAACAAATAGGCTGTCACGATCCTTATCATTTCTAAATTCAAAGAACACATCATTCTAAATTCATTCATGGTAAAAACAACACTTGTGCTAAAGATCTATTTCAATGATATGAGAGTTGATTCGTTGATTAAACTTGATTGTTGGACTCACAAAACATGGTTTATGTGGATTCGATCCATGGTGTATTTCACAAATCCAAACATATTTTAGATTGATGGTGAACCTTCTCGTCCTATGAACACCATTTTTGCAAAATCATTTTTAATTTAATTGCTAGAAAACCATGATCATGTCAAGTTGTTCAAACGAGCCCTTTCAGCCTATACTCGAGTTTAATATCAAAACAAGCCTTTTTAATATGTTAATTTGATGATGTCAAGCATAAAAAACTCTTACTCGTTCGTGCACAAATTTTAAGAGAATGAAAACACAACCGAAAATCCTTTCGGCCTATAAATCCGTTTAGGTCCCATCAACATATCAATTAAACAAGTTATTTATTCAAACAAACCACAAGACAAATCATAGAGTCATGCATACAATCATAATCAACACTCATCATCAAATCAATATCATTTTGCATAAGTATAACAAAACTACTCCATACTCATTTCAATAACCTCAAAACATAATTCAACCATATCATTCATAACATAAAAGTAAGTAAACTTCTGCAATTCATAACAAGGTTTGTACCTAGCCGAATGATTACATAAGATAACTTAGAATTTTGGATTTAGAGCAATCCAAACGCCTACAATCAACCACGAACACCAACTCCAAAACACTAACTAGTAGTCAAGACCTTCACCACGTTCTTGCCTCACTCCTGGAATTCTCAAAGATTTTCTAGCTTTTTGGGAGAGTAATTAGGGTTTCTTTAAACTTTATCAATGGTTAGAAGAGTGTGTGTTTTGTCAAGGTCCCCTAGTATGATTATATATGCTAGATATATGATTGGTAAGCAAGAAAACGATGCTTCTATGATAAGGGAGGGAAATGATCGGACTCTTGGCTTAATGGTGCATTAACACAACAATAATTGTCAACTTTTTAACTAAAAAACTCGCTCAACCGAGCGGCTAGAACACGAGCCGCGCGACTCGTTGGGCTCCACCAGCCGCTGAGCTGCTCCTCCAGTCGGGCGGCTAGAGCAATACTCCAAAACGTACTTTTGCGTTTTTTGTTGATATCTTCTTCCTTTTTGCTTCTTTTTGATTAGGTTGGCCCATATAACTTATAATTGGAAAAAACACTTGTTCTTGGGCTTCAAGGGACCTCCAAAACTCTTTATCAAAATCTTCTCTCATCGAGAAATCTTCAAAAGTAATTATCTTCACGTTTTCTTTCCTATTTTCTCATCTTCTTTCGTCTTGGCTAACTATAAGCACATAAACTTCACTTTGCATAATATTAGTAATAAAAAGGTTCCTATTTAGCCAAATAACTTATATAAAAGCACGAATGACGCTCCTAAAAACATACTCAATTTGAGCGTTATCAAATTCCCCCAAACTTAAGTTGTGCTCTCCCTCGAGCAGGTTTAGCATTTAAGAAAAATAATTCCAACAATCTCTTAATCATGGTTCTCAAAAATATAATTGCTCAAATAAGAACAATCATCGTTTTAAAGTTTGTATGTAAATTTATGACAATACCCGCATGATTTTTGAACTAGATAACATAACTAAGCACCCCACGAATAAGAATTGTTAATTTTGAATTTACTCAACACTCAAGTTTTTTTATTTGGTGGTGTAGGTAAATCACTCTTTTGCTCAGTCATGATTTTGTGTCATACCATAAGCTTACACAAGTATCAATACAATTCTGATGGGGCGTGAGTACGTGACAAATCTATCAAAAGGTCTTTTATTGGGTTAAGCTTTTGGGTAATAAAGGTAGTGAATTAGACATGGATATTTTTGGTTCTACGAATGAAAAATTAAGTTAAGTCTAAAATTGCTAGTCACCACTATCCAAATAAAATGATTACGTACCCAATTCTTTCCTCTCGATCGATCACTGGTATCACATCTTAGCACATTGGCTAATCGATACCCCAAAATTACTTCTTCTTCCTTCATCTTCATAATTTATAGCACACTGGCTATTTATTTTTTTCTTCTTTTTTTTCACTCCATAACCAAACTCTTCCGTCACCCCCACACTTTGGATGAGCATACACCACAAAAATACAAAAAAGAGTAGCTACCTCCATCTTTGTTGAAATGGCACACATGAAATACAAGGTGTGGTCAACAAGTAATCATAAAAAACTTGCCATACATTCCCAGTAACTAGCAATCCATGGACTTAACTAAGGGTTAGGCTAATGTTAAAGGTGTAATATATATTTTTTCTAAATTTTTGAACTGAACGGGATGGCTTAAAGGGTGTACTAATTGTATATAGCACTAAAAATGAGTGCTAACAAATGGTTCCATAAGGTGGTTAACAAACCGATGTGGCTAGCTAAAATCATTTGATATAAACAGATGGCCATTTGGTGTGAATCCTAATTTGCCTTTATCATTTAAATTTACCATAATCATACGAGTATGATCTCACTGCGAAAATATAATGCATAACAAGCACAAGTTTTAGAATCAAGTCAATCACCGGCACACTCATAGCAAAAAGATAGAATCGAGCATAAAAATGCTTATCATACGAAATAGGCTTTAATTCCTTACATATTTAAGTAATGGCTATAAATGTGATAGAAAATGTTATCGATCCTAAAATAGATTGCTCAAATAATCGGGATATGTTAAAAATTCAAATAGCCTCATTTTATTTGTTGGAATAATTTAGTTGTTTTAATTATATAATAAAAACTGTATAAAAAATTTAAAAATTAGTCCATTTTTCCTATTTACTTCCCTCCCCCACACTTAAGTTTTGCATTGTACGCAATGTAAATAAACGAACTTCAAAGCAAAGGAAATGGGAAAAATTAGGACGAATGATACTACCCGGATTAAATATGCATCTTCCGTATGTGGTTTGAGTACGCGAGTTGAGTTTCTCCAAAACTCAGTTTTGATAAACCACCAATACTTCCGGCATATCAACCCTGCAAATACTGCAAATATACAAATACAAATACTACTACATAATATAATTAAGACATTCAAAACCCAAATTAACAGATAGTACTTTAAAAACATAGATTAAAATATTCTACAAATGATAAAATTAAAATTATCTAACACAAGCAAGAGTTTTAGAACCAAACTTGATCATAGAATTTATCTTTATCACTTCTCACATCATCATTCATGTGAACTCATCACTCGCTCATCAAAGCGCCATCATCATCATCATCATGTATTGCTCCTAACGATCCTCCAACTTCATAACCTGTACTAGGAACAATAGAAGTTCATCTGAAACTTGGTATCGAACCTGCAAAATAATCATCACTCGGTTCTCCATAGTGACCTCCTCCATGAGATTGATTACCCATATCAGGGTAATGTGTGTAAGGGTGTGGATAAGGTACATAGGGGTAAGGATATGGTGGAACATTTGGTGGCTCATAAGTGGGATAAGCATAGTTGGCTTGGTCAGCTAAATGATGGAGAATAGGCATGGAATGCTCTAACATGTAGTTGTTCCTCATTAGCATCGAGTCTCTCCAAACATTCCCACGCTCAATCTCATTCAAGATCGCATTCCAATCATCCCAATTCGAGTTTAACCCACTCGGCTCTTGCCTGTGGTGGTGGTAACGATGTTGATCCCAACAATCTATAGTTTTCTAAATCAAGCTCACATGCCAACATCTTCTCAGTCTAACTTTCACATTCAATTGGTTCCGAAAATTTTGCTACTTCTTCATCCATAAGATACCCCCAACGACTTTGCAATCTTGGTCACAAAATGACCTCCAAAAATTAAACTATTCTCTTTAAGCCCCGGAGCATGCTTGTTAAGATGCTCAGCTATAACCCAAGCCAAGTTGATACCAAGTGACTCCTCTAATGCACCCATCATCCATAAATCTCTCTTTTGACACCTTTCCCTACTACCTAGCCTATGAACTAGAGATCCAACAATAAGCCTATGCACAATCCTCATAAGTGGTTCCTTGATGAGTGATGTCCTCGGGTTAGTCCTAGTAAGTTCCCTAATTTTCTGCCAATACGCATCATGATCAAATAATTTGTCATCAATCTCCAACTTACTAAAATGTATAACAAACAACCTATGCTCCAACTCACTTTCCTCGTACAATCCTAACAAAATCGCAAACTGTGATAAGGTAAGCACACACTCTCGTCCACATAGCCTAAACCAAATACACTTCTCCGCCATAAACTTAGTCCTATCGACCCCTCTTTCAAAATACATCGTAGAGAAAAACGCTAAACACCATTCCGGATAAACATCCCCTTCAATAGAGAGAGATTTTTACCACGAGTAATCAGTAAACACATCTCCATCACTATGAAGGTATTCAAACTTCATCAATTCTTTCAAAGTTTCATTAAAACTATAAACATAGAACATACTCTAATCGGCTACCCTTGGCGTTCTAATTTCCTTTAAGTGTAACTTAGATAACCTTTCACAATACACATGCCTCTTCATGGATGGTAACTCTCGTAACTTCAAATTAGCATTCTTAACTTGTTGCAATTGGTATTCAATAGTACCTCTATCATTTCGATTCTCGTAATTTGCAATAGGCGGGTTTGGGTGTAAACTTTGCGTAGTTTTTTGCAAAAATAACAAATATAAGCATAAACAAGCATTTATGAACAAACAAGACCTAACTCGGAAGTCCTTAGCGTGTCGATACAAAATTTAAAATGGAAATGGGATCAGCGGCATCCAGCCGCCTAGCTCAGCCCTCCAGCCGTGCGGTTGGTGCCTCGTCGTCCCCTCAGCCGTGCGACTTCTCAACTAGCCGGCCGGCTGGGTGTGCCTGCCAAGTTGGTTTGGCTTGGGGGTTGTTTTCGGGTGTTTTCCGCACTTCTTAGTCGCTATAAGCTCTTTCTAATGCTATATGGGTACTCCTAATTGTCCTAAAACCAATGGCGAACGCAACTAACTTCAAGAATTCATTTTGCCTCATTCGCTAAATTTCACCAAACTTCCAACTATCTAAAATCAAAATTGTGATCCATACAATCAACCTAGCATCTCCTAGACACTAAAAATCAATCATACATCACTGTAAAACCAATAACTTCGAGCCAAACGAATCAAATTTCGTCCCACTAATTTTCATATTTCAAATTGCTACCATTCGATCCATACATAACCAATCACTCTAATTCTTTTTGCAATCTCATCTCCTATCATCTACCCACTTAATCCTAAAAAAAATTAGACTAATTCGAAACGAATCAAAATCCCCTAATTTTTGACCTAAAATGATAACACGAATTAAACACTTGATTGATTCGAATTAATGTAATTACTTACCCTTTTTGGAGCCATTATGTTCCTCAAACACGATCCTTACTTGCAATTAGATCAAATTACACGAATTTGATGATACCAAGAGAGTAGTGTGTGCTGTGTGTGTTTTTGGATTTTTTGAATTTTTGCGTTTTATATCAAAATCTAGCCGGTGGCTCATTTTCTAGCCGGATAGGCTAAAAAATGGTGCTTTTGCACTTTATTATTTTTTGTCCTGACTTATTGGTCAAAACTCGTGATTATTTTTGGGTGAAGACATCCCGAGATTGAGTATTTGTTCCCACCTTTTTTAAATCATCACACACTTCACAACAATATCAAAACTTAAATTAAAACTAATAGACAAAATTAAAATAAACCTCAATCTTTAATTAACCAAACCAAATGATAACCAAATTAACCGAAAGATGTCTAAACGATAACCGTAAACATAACCAAATACCCCAAAATGATAAATTGTTTTTAAAGTAGGAACATAATGTAAAAGAAGACAAACATCCTTAGCACATGATTTGTGCCTTTATTCTTCAATCTTCATGCTTCACTTGTGTTTGGATTGATGAGCCCCTAGTCAAGGAAATGGTCGAACTTGAGAATGTCCTCCGAAGTGAACTTTTCAGAGAGCTTCCTCTTGGTTTCCTTCGTCTTGAATCCTCTAGTGAACTTATGTCTAATTGGTGTGATCACATCGAACTTGGCATGCCATGCCCTGTCACCTTCAATCTTCTTATACATTCCATAACCTTCATTTCCCCAAACGGTATTTTTCAATTGAACTTGGAGTGAACCTAAAAAGTCAACGAGCTTTTTGAAAACAATTATGTTTTTAAAAGGGTTGAAATAAGCTTCCATTGCTAAAGCTCTCACCATCTCGTCTTCAATATCCAAAAATGATGGTGCAACGGGACCATACTTAGGATTGCCATCTTTATCACGCCCAACTTCAAAACAACTAAGCCAATCATCTTCTTTATCAACCTCAAAGTTTTCCAAGTATGCCTTGGCTCTAGGTTTTGGAAAGTAGGTATGGCGAATAACACCATCGTCGATACTCATAGTACCACGTCCCATATCAATAACCGCTCCACAAGTTCTTAAAAATGGGTATCCCAACAATAATGGTAGTTTTTTATCCACCGAAATGTCCAATACCAAAAAGTCAACCAAATAAACTTGATACCCGACTTGGATCCTCACATTTTTCACCTTCCCCATGGATTTGGCTTGAGTGATGTCAGCCATAGTGAGGTTGGAGTGATAAGGTCTAGGATCACTTAGTCCAAGATTCTTGTATAAGTTAAAAAGGAATCACACTTACACTCGCCCTCGTGTCCGCTAGAGCGTTTATTTAGACCGTATCATTCACACTAACCGGTAACAGAAAGTTCCCTGGGTCACACATTTTCTTTGGCAACCCGTGCTCAATTATCCTCATATTATCTTCTTCACTAAACTCATTGTTGCTCAACCTAGCACGTCCCATCATAACCTCATCAAGCTTTATCCTATAAGTCATATAGTTTTCCAACACGTCCAAGATAGGCTTAGGTTCTTCCACCTCCTTGTACTTTTTGTCCAAAACTTCCTTGATCTTTTCCTTTTGCTTTTGGGAGAGTGGGTGGTAAATGGGTTGAGGTGCAATTGAAGAGAATGGTGGGTTTTCTTCAATTTTTATTGGTGGTGGAGGAGTAAGTTTGTTAACATTGTGGCCCTTGTTCCGGCTAGCTTTTCCTATTTTGACTAGCTCTTCATTCGAATTTCCAACTCCTTCTATATTCTTAACCAATCCTAACAACAAGGCATCTATGTCCCTTTCCTCTTCAAGCATAGTGAGATCAATTCGCATCTCACCAACTCCAAAATCAACCTTACTCTTTGAAGTAACCAAAAAGTCTCCAACAAAAATCACATAAGGCTCTCCTTCATTAGCATACCCAATCACAACAAAGTCAACCAAAAACGTAAACCCATGAATTTCTACACCAAATCTTTAACCATTTTTCTTCCATAATCTCCATAATCGATTCTAACAAAACCTAACTTGTCAACCATCTCTTCCGTCATATAGTTGTGAGAATCCACCATGTCTAGTTCTGCATCCCAAGCTCCTTGGCCATCCACTCCGTAAGGCGTAGAAAACCTCATGAATGGCTTACTATAGGCACGAGGAGGTGCCTTAATAAAAACAGCAACCCTATGCTTCTTTGACTCAACCACAACACTTTTGTGTCCTAATGCCTTGAACATTTCCAATTCTTTCTCACTTTTTTCAGCCGTAATCTTCTTAGCTTCCATTGAGTCTCCATCATCCAGCTATTCCTCAAGATCTTTCAATTACTTAGAAACCATACTCAAAGTATCTATCCTTAAGTAAATATAAACTATGAAACAAACATGGAATAACAAACCAAATTATTAGCTTTCGGGTCAGTCATAATCAATAAGCCACTTAGAATCACTTAAACTGAGATAAATATGCATTTAAACATTTCCAGAACTGAACCATAGCTTGCAAACAACCAAAAACTCAAAATCAAAAAAAATCATCCTTCCAGACAAGACGAGCCGCCCGGCTGGGCCGGTCTAACAAAAAAAATTCATATATATATTTTACATTATTATGAGAGAGTTGTGACAAAATCAAGTATAAGCATAAGCAAAACATTTTAACACCTTGAATTTACGAACCTAAAACATTTGACCAATTAAAAAAGAGAAACACAAAGCAAAACAAACCACAATAAACGATCACATGAAACTAACAATACTAACATGATTTAAAACTAGCAAAGTAAATCACAAACGCATCTTATAACAATCAAAACTTTCATTAACATTCATAAAAACACATTGGCAACAATTAAACAAACACCTAATCCTAGAAAAATAATTTTTTTTACTCAGAACCCACGAGCCGCCCAGCACGGCCACTCAGCCGCCCAGCTGGCTGTGGTAATACCCACGTCGCGAAACGAGCCGCCCGGCTGGCTACTTCTGTAACTTATATATATATATATATATATATATATATATATATATATATGTATGTATATATGTATGTATATATGTATATATATATGTATATATGTATATATATATATATATATATATGTATATATGTATATATATATGTATATATGTATATATATCTGTATATATGTATATATATATATATGTGTGTATATGTATATATGTGTGTATATGTATATATATGTATATGTATATATATATATATATGTATATATGTATATATATATGTATATATGTATATGTATATATATATGTATATGTATATATATGTATATGTATATATATATGTATAATATTATACATGTATATATATATATATATATATATATATATATATATATATATATTAGTACATAATATATAATAAATATATATAATAATATATATATATATATTATATATATTATAACATGTTTGGCCATTTACAAGATTAGAACCTGATTCCTTTGTGATATAAAGGAATCACATAACCACTAGACTAGATGGACATTTTGGTTTATATCTTTTAACTTAAAATATATAACCTCATGCAAAAAAGAAATACAAAAAACAATTACTTCTAATCTAATAATTTAAAAATCCACGAGGCGATCAAACCCGTGCGATGCACCGGGCAGCATTTTGTAGGAAATCAAAGTTTTGGTTTAATGGCTGGTGTGTTGGTTTGAACACGGTTGCAAGTATTTTAGGTTGTCTTCATTTTTTCATTAAGTTTGTTAACCGTCGTATCTGTTACGCCGGTCTATCCCCCCTCCTCATGATTGTTCTCTGAAGAATGGGGTATCTTTTGTTTGGGTAGTCACGTTTCATGCTTGTTTAGTCTTTATAAAATCTATGTTTGTGTTTGTAGTTTGTCTGCAGTTTGAATAATGTATGGATGTTTTGGTTTTTAATGAATATGAAAGTTATGGTGTTAATCTAAATTGATGTTTACTAATTTTTTTGTTTTAATGTTGTATGCTTATTGTTTTTGTATTCTGTGATGATCTCTGGTTAGTGAATTGGGTTGGTTTGGTTTAGTTTATGTTTAAAGTCATTTCACTTAAAGGTTGTATTAGGTAATGAATCAGTGTTTATGTTTTGTAAAATGAGTAACCATACCGTACATTAAGGTCTTGTTATCATACCACACACCTTAAATAGTCTAGAATACGAACCTTTAATAATACAGACGCCAAACGTTAAAAATCTTATCAGTGTCACAAAACACAAATATAATAACAACCACTGAAACATGTTTTAACAAATTATACCAACCTCATACCACAAAAAAACTTTTTTCTTAGAAAAATAAATAATAATCGGATACCTCATATGAAGCTCTCGGAGGATAAGCAACTAACTCGTCACCACCTGTTTGTCTTTCACCACAGATGCCATCTTCCTAACAACCCCAATACTTATATCAATGCGTTCACCACAAAATTAAACACAAACCCCTGAGTTTTTTTTATAAACATAATGAAAATCAAGAATTTCTTCCAAAATGAAACCAATTACCTGCAACACCAACACCACCAAAGATATTAACCGTGATGCTCAGAGTGGTAAACTTTTGTGCAGGTAGATGGATCTGAGGCGTATGTTGAGCGTTTGGCATACTGACCCTACCTGCGCCGTGTATCCAAGATCTATGCTACATGTTAGCTTGCTAACACTTTGAACTGGGGAACATTGTGTATGAAAATTTGTTATAAATAAACATTCTATTGAATATAAAGTCTGATAGATTACAAAAACTTTGTTTCATACAATATTCTGAACATCTTTTATAGTTGTAAAGCAATAAAGACTAAGAAGCTAAGTTGGTTCCCTCGTCTAAAATTGAGATGCATATTGCCTCTTGATGTGTGATTGTAGTCTTCATACATCTTGTACAATTTTTGTTGTTGCATTTTATTGAATTCCAAAGCGCGTCTAATCCAGAGTAACTCTGAACCCTGAATGCATTAACAAATGGTTAACTGTTTATTTATAGTTGAGATAGGCAGATAGTAGTTGTAAGCAGCAATAGATGTTAGCCTGGTTTGAATGTCAAAAGTGTACCTTAGTCTTTTATGATAGGTTGTCAAAAGTCTCTTTGAAAACAATGTTCCGCGTTCGGTTCTTGAATTGAGTGTCTTCGTCCTTTGGCATTAGGATTTTTAGTCCGTTTGGGTTTGTTACCCGAGATATTGCAACATATAGCTGGCCGTGACTGAAGACAGGATTTGGCAAATAGATACCTACATAATTTAGTGACTGGCCCTGGCTTTTGTTTATGGTCATCGCGTAGCATGGTTTAACAGGGAATTGTCTCCGCTTCATTATGAATGGCCATTGCGTCTGCGTGGATGTTAGTGTGATTCTGGGAATAAGTACGGTGGCCCCTACATTTGATCCAGTAAGGATCTGTGCTCGAATAACAAACTGTCCTAGGTCAGTGATTATTAGGCGTGTCCTATTGCATAGACCTTGGCTCGGGTTTACATTCCGTAAGAGCATTATGGGGAGTCCCTTTTTTAAGTGTAGGGCATGGGGTGGCATCCCCGAGAAATTTAAGGAATTTAGAAACTCTACTGGGTATAGATGTTGTTGGTCTAGAGTGTCGGTGGATGCCTTGCATACTTCGTCCGCACTGTTGTATGTTACGGTTGGCCCTGGCAATTTTTCAAACATATAGGCATTGATTGCATCAGCGTCATCATTTTGGGGCGTTAGAATTGCTCGTTCTTTTAAATATGCCTCCTCACTTTGTTTGGTAGCGAAATCAGGAAAAGTTTCTTTCACAATCTCCTCAATAGGAGATTTCACTGAGCTAATAATGAACTCCTCTGGAATTTCAATCCACGTTTCCTCATCTTCATCTTTTTTTTTTGCCGGCAAATTCCCGTCCCCCACATCTAACACCCATTTATTGAACTGTTGTTTGCGAGTATCAATCTCTCCGGTGCTAGAGTATTCATTGACTCTCATGCTGCGAGAAAGTGTATAAACCTTGCAAGATTTCCAGAGTTCTGATTTGTTTATGCATGCTTGAACAATCTCATTCCTTTTTCCTTTTGGTATGACCAGGAGGATTTGCCTAAAATCCCCGCCTAGCAAAACGGTAACTCCTCCAAAAATTTTGTTTCTTTTTTCGGGGCATTTAAATCCCAATATGTCCATCAGTGTCTTGTCCAAGGCTTCAAAAGCATACTTTTGAGTCATAGGTGCTTCATCCCAAATAATCAACTATACTTGTTGCATGAGTTCCGCTAAATGGGTGTTTTGTTTTATACCACATGTGCTATTTTCCATAAGCTCAAGTGGTATAACAAATCTGCTATGAGCAGTTCGTCCTCCTGGTAAGAGCAATGACGCGATTCCTGTCCCAATAAAATAAACTCAGTTGGTTATCAGTTAGATAAGCCTTAAGTATTCAATAATTATAGTGTCCTATAGGTTGCAACGGACAAGGACAATCATACGTTTGATCTTAACCTTGCGATTATTAGTTTTGTATAGGGAATGTTTTCCCGTTCCACCAGGGCCGTTACGAATTAAAACTGCCCAGTTTGATGTGCACCGATATCAACCATCTGTTCATTAAATCAACACGCTGTTCTGGGTTTAATAACGAAATGAAGTTGCTGATGTTCAAAGTTTACTTTTCTTAATGTCATAATCCAGTGCTTCCCTAATCAACTGGTTGTCGATATGTGTTAACAATGTTGGGTCCGGTCGTGGAAGATCCAGGAAATCGGTTAAAGATCTTCCATTTCTATTTAACAATGCTTCAATCTCTAACAAACAATAGTTTTTGAGCTGTTCATCTGTGAGCTGCAAGTCTGGGTACTTGAAGAGTTTACGCTTCTTATGCAGAATATCCTCTGATAATATTTGCCAGCTTTGTTCCCATAGTTGCAATGGTCTACTAACGTCACTGAAGAGTATACTTTGTGACAAATTAAGTCACGGAGTTGTGGCCCTAATGCCCAAAACGATGTTTCCGAAATGGGATGCACCCATTCCTTGTCATCATTAAGTAGGCCGTAAGTGAAACATGCTTCTTTAAATGTCGCGTATAATCTATCATTAACAGTCATTAGTTCTTTAAAAGATTGAGGTCCTCTTGCAACATTCAATATTATCCTGAGATAGTACCTTTCTCCTGAAGCTGGGTTCGAATAGTAAATTTGCCCAATGCATTTTTTTTGTTTACGTTTTTGCCAAACCTTGGCTTGTTCATGCCACACATAATACTTGGGGATTTTAGCATATGTTAGTTTCCTGGCATCGGTGTCACGTTTTTTAAGTTCAAACCATTCAGTAAACATTGTTAGTTTGATGTCCTCCCTTTTAAGCAGTGTAGGTAAATTCTATGAGTCACGCAATGTTATTGTGTTTTGATCTTCTAAGTGGAAATTTAGCTTTATGACCGAGGGGTAAGAATAGTGGATATCAAATGAGAAGAGATGCCACACGGCCTCACATAGAGCTAAATATCGGCAGTATAAATACTTTTTAATTTCATCAACTTCGACCACTTTTCCCGCCGTTTCATTATCAACCTTCTGTACATTTTCTTGAATGACAATAGTTGCTCGGTCCAGACCTTTGTTTAAGTACTTAAATAAGTACTTAATTGCCTTCGATCTATTGCACCATTCCACATTGATGTGTGCTTGGTATCTCAGCAGAAGAAATCGGTTGTAAGGAACGACATACTTGTTGTCGTATGTGAATTTACCTTTAACTGCAAACACTTTTGAATCTCTTCGCCGGTAAACTGGATAGCCATCGTCGTCAATTATGGTTTCTGCATAAAAAGGTTTAGGAAAGCGTTTTGAACATTTCCCCTCAACTGTGCATGCTGCACCTTTACCGCAAGGGCCGTGCAGCATAAATTCGGTCACAACTTTGTAGCCTTCTGGATCATCTGTTGGGCATGGTATCTCTGCGGAGATTATATCATCAATCTGAGTTGGAGTTGTGCATTTCCATTCTTCTTCCAGCCATAACAGAATATGCGCGTGTGGGAGTCCGCGTTTTTGAAATTCAATTACATACACAACTGAAAGTAAATTAACAAAAACATCATTTTTGGTCAAAATTAATAAGAAGAGTTTCTATTTTTTTAGAAAATGTTAGTCGGGTCACCTGCACGGCTCTTGCCAAAAATTTCTCTCTTTGTAAGATCATCCAATAGTTCGGTGAGCTTCATTTTGAAAACGCGTGTCCCTACGTCCGGCCGATCATGTGGTTTTTGACCTGGAATCAAAGCCAACATCTCTGTAATTTTAGGCCATTTGGGGTTTGAAGTGAAAGTTATGAATAGGTCTGGATTCCGTATGCAGAACACAGCCATCGAGTATTGGTAGTTCTGCTATCATATACCTCGGGGCTTCTTTAAAGCTTCCTTGGTAAAACTATTCTTTTTCAAAGACCTTCCGCGTGTGTATAGCCTCTGGTAAACAGACATTCAAATTGTGATAAAGGTCTACCCAAAGAGTGTCCCACCCACACCCCCCCACCCCCCCCCCACCCACACACTACACCACCCCCCCCCCCCTCCCCCCCCCACCCCCCCCCCCCACCCCCTAACCCCCCCATGAATTATTTCTGGTCCATTTTAGGCGTTGTTCCTCAACAGCTGTATACGTATCGACCAAAAATTGTTGATAAAGCCGGCCTCCTCTAAGTAAAGTATTGGCCTGGTTACTATGTTGCTAAATAATGTAGGCGTAGTATTCTTTCATCGTAACAAAACCACATTTTATTTTTCATGATCCTGCATTGTTATGATAGGGGATCTCTTCATGGAATCCGTCTTCTCCATATGGGAATAGCAGTGGGTATTGCAAAGCCATATATGATGGATGCAATTTTGAAATCCGTTTTGGGCCTCCATCTTTGCTGTCTACCACGATATCCCTTGTAGCAATGCCGTCACCAAAATCATTGGTGATAAGAGCGGCAACTTCTGAGACGGTTGGAGTGTTGTACTGACATGCAGACGTTTTCCGTTCACTAAGCAGGTGTAGCTCAAAATTAACTGAGTTATGTGCGTGACACCAATTTCGTGCCATGCGGAATGCCTTGGCCATTGAACTTGTCTTATTACAACAGGCTATCAGAAATCTGTTACTATCGCTTGCATACCACTAATTCACCCATTTCGTTCCATGGAAAGGGTCATTCGGATTTTTAACTTCATTGTGAGTAGTCTAAAAAAAGTTAACGTAGTGATGTATTTGGTTGGAATCCTGAGCCGGAAGAAGAGATCCAATTCGGTGATAGTTTTGACCATTAATTCTAAAAGTATATACTCCCCTTCCTGTATTTATTGAGTGATCTATTCTGGCCCCAAAAGAAGTGAAGCTATCACATCCATTGTAAATTGTTTTGTTCTCTAAATTTTGATGTTCTGGGGGCCATATAATCAAGCAGTTGGGCTAATGGGGAAGGTATGTCTTTGAATTTTGGGAGCAACAGTTTACCCTCTTGGAAACATAGGGAAAATGTTAGATTGACAGCCCTGTTGCCCTTGTTATTCCTCTCTTCATACCACATGTAGGCATTGCAGTTCCGGCATTGATACGATGGAGGGGGGTTGAAGGGCAAGATCTATGGTAAACACATGGACCCTTGTCAAAAAAACAATGCAATAGTTATTAGTTAGAATACTTTTCCATATATATAAACTGTTTTATTGTTCTTTGTACTAATGTATGTAATAACCTGCTGAAGTTAAGGCTGCTCGTTTGGGTATCTTTCTAGATGCACGAACCCGAGCTTGTTCTGAAACAATTATCATTGTGGATAATATTCAAAAATAAAAAGAAATTCATATGTGGGTATAATATTTGGTGGAATAACATACGTTTTTAGAGATGGTTGGTAAAGTCAATACCTGATTTTCTTATTTCTGAATTGTTCAATGGGTGATTAGAAGTAGAAGCTGTAACTTTTTGTTTCTGGCGTGCATTCGTGTTGTGTGGAAGATGTCGTGTTTTTTTTCCCTGAAAAATTGTTATATGTTTTTAGCATACGGGATAGAAACCTTAATGGATCAAATTATTAGGGTGGGTTTTTAACTGAGGTGTGAAGCCTATATTAGTTAGTTTCAGACCAGAGTAGCTATGCACTTTTCCATCTCTAATAACCGTGTTTGTGTGAATGCTAAAAGCATTGTGGAGTATGTTGGATAGCAGTGATTTACTGGTCTGCCTGTTAAGTGATTCTGGAATATCAAGAAAGTCATGATTGTAGTTACACTAATTATGTAAATGTATGAAAAGTTGGACAATATAAACATACCATTCTGCATAATTGGTTTAAAGCTGTGAATGAATGTTCTTGCATATGAGATAAGAAAGTTAAGTGTAGGATATGAAGAGATTTACACTCAAAATATTGAACAGATAGATTTTTGGAATTCCTTACAAATATGGCATTTATCATGGTAATAAATAAAGCAATCAAGCCTTTCATATTTTGTAACTTAAATTAATAATTGCTAATTGTGGGATTGAAGTGTGTATTATGTTCTGTTGAACTTTTTTTGGAAATAGCTGCAAAGACATTTGATCAGTTGCAGCCTTCAACAGTTGTAGGATTTGCAATACTATGTTTATGATGGATGGTGTCTGTTTATTACAAAGTTGGAACTGAAAATTGGACAATGAGTGTCAATGGTTCTTCGATCTAGACATGGTTTTTACGGTAAACCTGCTAAGATTTTGCGGTAAAATTTCAATATTGGTCTAGTTGGCTGTTTAGGCAGGCATATCTGTAAATGAGCACCTTCCAACGGGAAAGTTATAAGAATCTAAAAGGAGGTTTCTGTTTTAATAGAAACTGATTAAGAAAGGGTTTGGACTGGGTAATTGTTATTGTGCATTATAGTGTGTGTTGATACGTGCCAGCAACCATCCTTCAACTTTCACCATTTCGGATACCATTAGGAGCTCACCTTTATCCAAGCATTGTTGAATAGTTAGATATCCAACGAACGTTTTATGTATATTTCTTTCCAATTCCGACATTTTAGTTTATATTAAGAGTTTACTATTATCAAATTAATAATATGAAGGTGTTTTTTTATGGTGATGAATTTACATTCACTGAGGCTGTAATTGAGAATATAATCTATGTATAAAAGTAACGTGAGCATTCATATAGGTATCAATCATAACGGTACTGGCACACAACTTTTGTCAGGTGTCTATTATTTATTATGAGAAGCTTTTATGTATATTTATTTCAAAGTTCCACTATTTAGTATCTGTTAAGAGTTTACTGTTACCAATGTAATATTAAAGTGTTGTTTTATAGTTATGCATTTACATCCATTGAAAATGTAATTGAGAATAGATTCTATGAATCAAAATACCATGAACATTCATTCATATAGGAATCAACCATAACAAAGTTTAGGCTTATAACCAAACACAATAGAACTTAAACTTTTTATTAGCAAATCATGAAAACCCGATATCCTAACAACAACGGTGATTATGCTAATTTTTATTCTCCTAATAATTCCTTCATTAGAGTCCGCACATCATATGTCTTGAAGTATGCTTGCCGTTGAAATTTATTGCTAACTTTGGGTCGTTCATTCGAGTCAAATTCTATACACAATGCACACTGAAAGAATAAACACTCCCGGTATAGTTGTTAATGGCGGCATACTTATGAAGGAGTGGTAAGCGGTTCTGTGTCGAACCTTTTTTTCTTCTTTTTCTCAGAACCACTGCCGTCCTTGGCATTTTCCTGTGCACCATTCCATGCACTTGCCATTTCCTCCTCTGAATCTTCTAGCTCGACCTTGTTACAAAGAAGACAAGATATAAGTAAATTGTGAATACCAATGGGTTAAACGGACATTTTAGTTAGTTGTTGCGTATTGACAATTATATATAATTGTGTAGTTGGTTCACCTTTTTTTCTTCTTATCCTTGGCAGGTTTTGATGGTGTAGAGACAGATGGATGCATGGCTAATGTTTTCATCCTCTTGCACTTAGCAGGAACCTTTTCATCAATATTGCTTGAACCGGCACTTTCTTCCACCGCCTCTTCTGGAACAATCCCCCAGCACGTGAAGCTTTCAAATGTGTCGTGTTCATAGTACGTGTGTGATTTTAGTTCCAGGATGTGCGTGGTTCCAATCACATTCTGTAGGGCTCGGGGAAAGATAACATGGACATCTGTGTATAAACACAATGGTTAAGCATATATTTTTTTTATATTTTACGTTAATGCTATAACTCCTCCTCATCTTCGGGCTGCACAATGGAATCTGCAGAGCACTTCACCAGTTATGTTGCTATATCATCAAACATGACTACCACGGTGGATGCTGTCTGGTCAGAAATATCCAGTTCAATCCTAAACTTGTCAAATGATTTGTAACCATGTCAAGGTTTATAATAATACGTGGCTAACCTTAACAATATAAAGGTATATGATAGGTTGTAATTTCTAATTTGAAAAAACTTTACCGACGTGTGGTTTCTTTTAAAACAAAACAATTTTCCTTAGAAACGGGTACTCAACAGACTTGTTGCATGATTCACACCTGTACGCTTACGGCCTTTAGGTTAAACTACCTTTCTTACATTTAGAGCCCCCACAGGACGGGTAGTTCCAGCCCTTTTTGGTCCTTACGTTATCAATCCTAACTTTGCAGTTGAAGGTAGAAGACTGGAAGAACAAAATGTGTAATTGTGGGTTACCATGAGAACATAATGTCGTGGTGTCAGAGCAAAACGGAAAAGCCTTACATCATTCTTTCGGTTCCGAGCCCATATGAGCATTTTCAAGGGTCCCATCTTTAGGCCGGGAATGGTCAACATTCACAGTAACATGGGCCAATGCTCCGTCTCTATCACTGCAGCAGATATACATAGTAAAAGATAAGGACTTGCAAATCTTTAAATAAGAACTGAAAGATTTTAAGCCACACTACCTGATCCCCTTTTTAAATTCTTTCAATGCAGGTATGTGGGATCATAGGAATCGCGAGGAAGACTGTTGGACAGGTCTATCTGGTCTAAAAGGGCGGAAACCTAATATGTAATTTATTATGACAGGGCCGGTTTTCTGGCAATTCATCATTTAGTTTTTATGCAGATTTAGGTTGGAACAATTTCTTACTGTTGTTCTTCTTCAACATTCTTTGCTGTCTGGACGAACAGGGTGCAATCCTAAATTTTCGTTTTCTTTTCTTACCAAGGTATCACAGTGTCACCGTTGGACTGGTGTCTGGTTTTATAGGAAAGGAAAACTTCAAGTGTAATACTTATTGGATACTGCATGGAAACATACAGAAATAGGATATGAGATAAAAATAATGTACTATACCAACATACTACCTGCCATTTAGCAACATATAAGTCTAGTGTCCGGGAGCCTATTCTCTGGTATGTCGTCCTCCCTACATTTGTGACATAACCGGCAACATCTGCAAGGTACGGTATCACCTATGAGGAAAAAATTACACTATTTTTTTTAACTGAAAGTGCCGCGCAATTATGACTTTACCAATCAAATCCTTGTTGTTTATCAGTTTGATGTTCCCCAGATCTTGTAGCTCAAAGGGATATCTGACAAAGCCACCTCCCGTGACAGAAGTCTTACGCGCTGAAGTTGCCCCATCAAATTCAAGGATAACCGCATGGTCTTTAAATATTCGGTACTCATCCTTGTTTGGATGGACAACAAAGTCTCTTATCAGGTAAACCGAGCCTTCTTTTAGCTTTAGGAAGTTGTGGGCTATGTTTGCTTGCGTTGTGCAGTGAATAGCATTACCTTGTAGAAATCGCTGTTAATATTTGAAACAAACCTGAATATATGAACAACGCATTAACTTACATACCTTTGCATCAGATAACACAAAATCCGTGCTCAAATAGCGCCCGATAACAGCGTGGACGTCCCAACTTTTGCAGACCATCACAACAACAGTTTCGCTGACGCCCTCTGTGAGCTCGTCCAAGAACAATTGTGTTTTGGCTTGCACGGTCTCGCTGGACGTGCCCACTGCCACCAAAGGAGTCGTGGCCTGTTGGACATCGTTGGACTTGCTCTCTACAGCAGCTTATATGGATGACATAATTCAAGGGACAATTCTTTTGTTGGATTGCACCACAAGGATTAATTGGGCCATGTCAGGCGACAATTGTTGTGGGCTGTTCTACACTGATGGACATGTTATCGGCAGCCTTGTTTGACATGTTCGACTTCGTTTGTTTGAGTTATGGATCAAAGGCAGCAGGGTTATGGATCAAAGGCAACAGGTGAGTATGTCCTTTATACCATTCCATGAAGTCTCTTCTATTGCTATGGGGGAGAACCATGATGCCTTTATTAATTTTGTCAATGAAAAGGCACCAAACACCTTAATATATTAAACGTTAATTTAATTCTGGAAGTCACAAAACCTAGTAACTCCTTGACCCTTAATGCATTCGAACTGTGGAATGAAGTGTGCAGTAACCACCGGACTTTGATGGTGCTATTGATTAGTGAGGTGAATTGGGGTATTGAATTCCAGCCATCTTTATTACTGCCCATTTAATCAACAAACTGAATCATATAATATAATAGATATCAAAGGGGTATCGTTGTATTGTTAAGAAACATTATGACTTTTAAATGTTTATTTGACTAGAAATTAATAGTCATGAATGGTGTCCATCTGATCATTTAAAGTGACATAACAATACCTATAAATAAAGCCCCATCCAGCGTTTCAACATTATTCATACATACAAAACATATAAATTTGATGTTCATGTGAACCTTATGTACGCTGCATAAAGTTCTATTTTTGAGGTCGAATCCTGGGAAGAAATTAGTCACGAATCCCACCAGCGTAAATAGTGGGGGCTAATATTCTTTAAGGACAGTGATTATCACGTCCTCAATTTCGTTCATATCTTTAGTAGAAATTCTGCCATATTATGATAATCTTAAAGAATATTATCATGGATCAAAGTGCTGGTTTAAGGATGTTTGGAAGCGACACAATCAAACTGGACAGAATGGATGGGATGAACTTTACTCGTTAGAAGGAAAAGATGAAATTTCTGTTAACTGCGTTCAAGGTTTATTATTCCATAGTAAGGGCCACATGTTCCAGCGGGCGGGGTGAGCGTGCTGGGAGGTGGGGGAGTGGAGGAGGGGGGGGGGTGGGGGGCGGGGGCGGGGGGTGGGGGCAGGGAGGGGGGTGGGGGGGACGGGCCCACACAGTGGGCAGGCGGTCAGGGGAGTAACGTGGTGGGGGGGGGGGGGGAGGGGGGGGGGGGGGGGGAGTGGGGGGGGGTTGGGGGTTGGACGGGGGACGCGGTGGAGTGAGACTGAAGAAGAAAAAAGGAAGCTTTGTGAACAAGATGAAACATCTTTGCAGAGGTTACATTTTGGAGTACCCTCAATGAACGTCTGTATGATCTTATAAACACACAATGGACTTCTTCAGGGAATTGGCGAATTCTCTTGAAGAATAATACACCGCTATAACATGAAGGGCAGTTAAGTTTATCACTTTTAATTTACTGTTGAATTGCCATGGAGATAACGTGTAGATTTAGATCAATTCATGTATTTCTATTCTGGTATATAAATTCAAAAATCTTAACATTGATAATCCCTGTAAAAGTTATTGGTTGGGGCCATGATTACAAGTTACCATCTTTTTGGAACAAATTACAGGAAGAATTGATGCACACTTCAAAGGATTTTACTTTGGATCAGATGCAGAAACATTTAAGATTGACAAGAGGAAAATTAGATTTCGTTGAAAAGAATCTGATGGTGCATCAAGTTTCTAAGGTTAATTATGTTGATTCTACGGAAAGAACAACAAAGGAATGCAAGAAGAGGAAGGGTAAATGGAATTAATCCAACGGACAACAAGAAAGACCAAAGAAACCATGTCTGAGGGTGTGTGTTACAAATGTGGGTGAAAAAGGGCATATACAAACGCTACTGCAAGAATCCAAAGAAGAAAAAGCAAATTCAAAACAAAGATGAATACATGCTATGAGTGGAACAATTGATACCACATAAATCCACTACCTATGGTTTCTAAACTGAAACTATTTGAATGATTTCAGGTCACTGCATATGGCTAGTGTGACAACAACTGATGATTGGTGGTATGATTCTGGTGCAACTACACATGTTTGCAACAATAGAGACTTGTTCAAAACTTATAATGAAACTGAAGATGAACATGAAGTTATGATGGGTGATAATCATACTTCAAAGGTTATTGGCTGAGGAAATGTGGAGATCCAATTCACATATGGAAAGAAGTTAACCCTTATGAATGTTCTTTATGTTCCTAACATTAGGAAGAATCTTGTTTCTGGTTTTAAACTTTGTAAAAGTGGGATTAAGGTTGTGACAGAATCGGACAAAGTGATTCTGTCCAAAGCTAATGAGTATCTTGTAGGAAAGCGTATGTATTTGTGATTCATGTTGAAACTCATATCAATAACAATTATATGTTATGAATTATTTTGACTGATTGCAATTTTAACTTCCAGTTTTAATATTTCGATACTGTTTATACATTTCTATTTTGGCATAAATGTTTAGGACACATAATTATAGGGACTATAAAAAGATATGTTTAGAAAAAGGCATTTATATCATTATGTGAACATAAAGATAAATGTGAAATATGTGTTCAAGCGAAAATGAAAAGAAAACCTTTTCCTAAAGTAGATAGACAATCTGAAATTTTAAAGTTAGTGCATTCTGATATATGTGAATTGAATTGATAATTAACTAGAGGAGGAGATAGGTATTTCATAACTTTTATTGATGATTGCTCTAGATATACCTATGTTTATCTGTTGAAATCAAAAGATCAGGCCTTTGAAACGTTTAAAATTTATAAGGCTGGAGTAGAAAACCAAAAAGGCAAAAAGATACAAATTCTAAGAAGTGATAGAGGTGGTGAATACTTTTCAAATGAATTTTTACTCTCACTATTGTGAATCATCAAGGTTTGATTTAATCAAAGTACAGCACCATATACACCTACAAACTGAACTGGGGTTGCTGAGAGGCAAATAGAGTTTTGCAAGATTGTTTAATGATATGTTAGTAAGTGAAATAATTGCACAAAGAATTTGTAGGGGAAGCTTTGATTAATGCATGTCCATGTAAGTAATAGAATAATTGCAAAAAAACTAAAAGTATCTCCTTATGAAATTTGGAAGGGTAGGAAGCCTAATATTAGTTATTTTAGAGTATGGGCTTGTTTAGCCTATTACAAGGTTCTGTTACCTAATACTTCTAAATTAGGACCTAGAGGCTTAAAAAGTGTATTTGTGGGATATGCAAAAGATTCTAAATCTTATCGTTGTTTAGATTTAGATTCAAATGTTATTGTTGAATCAAGAGGTAGATTTCTGTGAGAATAAATTAGTCATGATTCAACAAGGCACAAATGAAATTGTGACTCAAATACATAAAGATATTTCTGGTCACAAATTTGAATCTAACAATTAGTGGATATGCAGAATTCTTCTAGTGCACCTAGAAGAAGTGAAAGGGCTAGAAAAGAAAGAAACTTGAATCCTTATTTTATTGATTCTCAAAGTATTTATCGTCCTTGTTGAAGGTGCTAATGAGTATATATGTTGTCAATAAATTACCAGTTCTACTTTAATGTAGAGGATGCACCTAAAAACATAGAAAGAGGCTTGAACTCCAGGAATTATGCTTTTTGGAAGGGAGGCTATTGATGATGAAATAGATTTCTCTAGTATCTAAAAATACTTTGGGAATTTCATATTTTACCTCTAGGTTCTAAAGCATTGGGTGTAGAAGGGTATTTTGGATTAAATACCATACATATGGATCCATTCAATACTTTTAAAGCTAGGTTGGTAATTCAGGCTTTAGCACAAAGAAAAAGGAGTTGATTCACTTTGATACATATGCACGGTAGCTAGATAACTTGGATTTCAGGGTGCTCTTTGAATTAGCTTCACTTGATTATTTGTCCTATTACATCAAATGGATGTTTCAAAACTTTGCCTTTTTTAAATGGTGTCTTAGTTGAAGAAGTCTATATGAAACAACCTGAAGGGTTTGGTACTCTGCCTGGTCATTGGAATAAAGTTTGCAAATTAAAGAAAGAGTAAATTGCATTTTTGGTCCATATGTGGTATGGTCCAAATTGCAGGTGAGGACCCTAACTTTAAAATTGCAGTGATGGTAACTATTTTCACGTTTGGGTTGCAGGTTTGGTCCTTTTGGGTTGCATTTTTTGTCCCTGTGGTTTGGCCAAATTGCAGGTTTGGTCCCGGCCCGGGGACCAAATTTGCAACAGAAACTTGAATAGGGACCATATTGAATTTTGAAAGTTAGGGTCTCAAAACCTGCAAAATTTGGACCATATCCAAAGGGAACAAAATGCAATTTACTCTTTCTTTAATTTGCAAACTTTATTCTCATGACCAGGCAACACAAACCCTTCAGGTTGTTTCATATAGACTTCTTCATCTAAGTCACCATTTAAAAAGGCAGTTTTAACATCCATTTGATGTATAGGCAAATTATAAAGTGAAGCTAATGCAAAGAGCACCCTAATCAAAGTTATTATAGCTACCGGTGCATATGTATCAAAGTAATCAACTCCTTGTATAGGTAAAAGCCTTGTATTACCAACTAGCTGTTAAAAAGTTTTTGAATTGGATTCCATTTGTATGGTATTTAATCTAAATACCCATCTACAACCAATTGCTTTTAGAACCTTAGAGGTAAATTTGAAAGTTCCCAAGTATTGTTAGATTACTAAGAATCTATTTACATCATCATTGCCTCCTTCCAACAAAGATGTATTCATGGAGGTCATAGCACTCTTTACTATTGTTTTAGGTTGGCATCTATTTAATTAAGTAGAACTGGTATTTTATTGACAACATTAATTCTCATTATCACCTTCACAAGGAAAGATAATAGCTTGAGATTCATAAAAATCAGGATATAGTTTCATTTCTTATATAGCCCTTTCAATTCTTTAGGTGCACTAGAAGACTTCTGCCAATTCCTCTTATTGTTAGAGTTAAATTTGGACCAGAAATATTTGTAGGATTGAGTCACAATTTCATTTGTGGACTTAGTTGAATCATGACGGAATTTTTTCTCAAAGATAATCTACATCTAATGACTTTTCAACAATACACAATTTGAATCTAAATCCTAATACTTCAGATAAGAATTTTGAATCTTTTGCATATCCCCACCAAATCACTTTTTTAAGACTCTAAGGTACATAATTTAGAAGTATTAGGTAAGGGAACCTTGTAATAGGCTAAACAACCCCATACTCTAAAATAACTAATATTAGGCTTTCTACCCTTCCAGATTTCATAAGGAGATACTTTTAGTTTCTTTGCAATTATTCTATTACTTACATGACATGCAGTAAGCAAGGCTTCACCCCACAAATTCTTTGGCAGTTTTTGCATCTGACTAACATATATTAATCATATCTGCGCAAAATTATTCTTCCTTTCAGCAACACCATTCTGTTGAGGTGTATATGGTGCTGTTCTTTGATGAATCAAACCTTGTGATTCACAATAGGAAGAAAATTCAGTGGAAAAGTATTCACCGCCTCTATCACTTCTTAGAATTTGTATCTTTTTGCCTTTTTGGTTTTCTACTTCAGCCTTATAAATTTTAAACGTTTCAAAGGCCTGGTCTTTTGATTTCAATTAGCATTAACATGGTTATAATCTTAGAGCAATTCATCAATGAATGTATGAAAATACCTTATCTCATCCTCTAGTTAATTGTCCATTCAATTCACATATATCATAATGCACTAACTCTAAAATTTCAGATTGTCTATCTACTTTAGGAAAAGGTTTTCTTTTCATTTTCGCTTGAACGCATATTTCACATTTATCTTTATGTTTATCATTATAGGATATAATGCCTTGTTTTAACATATCTTTTATAGTCCTATAATTTATGTGTCCTAAAACGATTCTGCAATAATTGAAAGTAGAGCATTCAATATTAAAACTGGAAGTAAAATTGCAATCAGGAAAATAAGCAGAACTAGTAATTTTATTGATATTGAGTTTGAACATGCCATCACAAACATACGCTTTTCCTACAAATACATTAGCTTTGGACAGAATCACTTTGTCCGATTCTATCACAGCCTTAATCCCACTTTTACAAAGTTTAAAACCAGAAACAAGATTCTTCCTAATGTTAGGAACATGAAGACACATTACTTTAAGGAGTTAAACTTCTTTCCAGATGTGAATTGGATCTCCACATTTCCTGAGCCAATAACCTTTGAAGTATGATTATCACCCATCATAACTTCATGTCCATCTTCAGTTTCCTTATAAGTTTTGAACAAGTCTCTATTGTTGCAAACATGTGTAGTTGCACCAGAATCATACCACCAATCATTTGTTGTCACACTAGCCATATGCAGTTCCTGAATCATTCTAATGTTCATTTTTTTAAACACATAGTAGTGATTTATGGTCGGTATCACTTGTTCCCACTGCAATTAGAGATTCATCCTTCTTTTTTGAATTCTGATTTTTCTTTTTGGGATTCTTGCAGTAGCGTTTGATATGCCCTTTTTCACCACATTTGTAGCACACAACCTCAGACAATGGTTTCTTTTCTTTCTTGTTGTCCTTGGATGAATTCCATGTACTCTTCCTCTTCTTGTTATTTCCTTTGTTGTTCTTTCCTGAATACATTTGTTAAATAATTAACCTTAGAACTTGATGCACCATTCACATTCTTTTCACGAATACGAGTTTCCTCTTCAATTCGTAAATGTTTCTGAATCTGATCCAAAGTAAAATCCTCTGAAGTGTGCATCAATTTCTTTCTGTAATTGTGCCAAGAAGATGGTAACTTGGTAATGATGGCCCCAACCAATAACTTTTCAGGGATTTCAATGTTAAGATTTTTGAATTTTAAAAAACCAGAATAAGATATTCATGAATTTGATCTAAAATATTAGTTATCTTCCATCGGAAAATTCAAAGAATTTAAACAGTGATAAACAGTATCTGCCCCCTTCTTTTTAGCGGTGTATTTTTCTTCAAGAGAATTACAAATTTCCTTGAAGAAGTCATCATTGGGTGGGTAATAGATCTTACAGTAACGGTCAGTGAGGGTACTCAAATGTATCCTCTGCATAGTGTTTCATCTTGTTCACGCTTCCTTTTTTCTTCTTCAGTCATCACGCCAACATGTGGCCCTTCTAGGACATAATAAACCTTGAACGCAGTTAACAGAAATTTCATCTTTTCCTTCCAACGAGTAAAGTTCATCCCATCCATTCTGTCCAGTTGATTGTGCGTTCCAATCAATCTCCTTAAAACCAAGCACTTTGATCCAATGATAATATTCTTAAAGATTATCATATATGGCAGAATTTCTACTAAAGATATGAACGAAATTCGAGGACGTGTTAATCTCTGTTTCCTTAAAGATTATAGCCCCTTTCTATTTTACGCTGGTAGGATTCGTGACTAATTTCTTCCCAGGATTCGACCTCAAAAATAGAATTTTATGCAGCGTACATAAGGTTTACATGAACATCAGATTTATATGTTTTGTATGTATGAATAATGTTGAAACGCTGGATGGGGCTTTATTTATAGGTATTGTTATGTCACTTTAAATGATCAGATGGACACCATTCGTGACTATTAATTTCTAATCAAATAAACATTTAAAAGTCATAATGTTTCTTAACAATACAACGATACCCCTTTGATATCTATTATATTATATGTTAACGTTTGTTATTACATGGGGCAGTAATAAAGGATGGCTGGAATTCAATACCCCAATTCAACTCCACTATTCAATTGCACATCAAAGGTCGGTGGTTACTGCACACTTGCATTCCACAGGTCGAATGCATTAAGGGTCTAGGAGTTACTAGGTTTGTGACTTCCAGAATTAATGAACGGTTACATATATGAAGTGTTTGTGCCTTTTCAGTTACAAAATTAATAAAGGTATTCATGGGTTCTCCCCCATAGCAATAGAAGAGACTTCATGGAATGGTATAAAGGACATACTCACCTGTTGCCTTTGATCCATAACCCTGCTGCCTTTGATCCATAAACTCAAAACAAACGAAGACGAACCATGTCAAACAATGGCATGCGCGATACATGTCCAGAGTGTTTAGAACAGGCCCACACAAATTTGTCGCCTGACATGCCCAATGATCCTGTGGTGCAATCCAACAAAGAATTGGCCTTGAATGAGCATCCAGATAGAGCTGCTGTAGAGAGCAGGTCAACGATGTAAAAAAGGCACAACTGAATCCTTTTTGGGCATGTGGGCACGTGTCACGCGGAGACACGTGCAAGCCCAAAAAAACACAAAATGATCTTGACAAGCTCACAGAGGGCGTCAGGGAACTGTGTTGTGTTGGTCTGCAGAAGAAGGAAGCTGCGGACGTCCACGCTGTTAACGGGAGCTTTTTGTGCACGGATTTTATGTTATCTTGATTGCAAGGTTTGTAGTTAATGCGTTGTTCAATATATTAGGTTTGTGTCAAATATTAACAGCGATTTCTCAGAGTTATTGCTTTCACTGCACAGCGAAAGCAAACATAGCCCACAACTTCCTAAAGCTAAAAGAAGGCTCGGTTTACCTGATAAGAGGGACTTTGTTGTCCATCCAAACAAGGATGAGTACCAAATATTTAGAGACCAGGCGGTTATCCTTGGAATTTGATTGAGGCATACTTTCAGCGCGTATAGACTTTGTCAGGAAGGTGGCTTTGTCAGAAACCCTTTGAGCTTGCAAGATCTGGGGAACATCGAAATGACAACACACGTATTTGATTGGTAAAGTCTTTAATTGCGAGGCTCTTTCGGTTAAAAAACAGTGTAATTTTTTCCCTCATAGGTGATACCGTACTTGCAGAGTATGCCGGGTTATGTCCACAAATGTAAGGTGGTAGAACATACCATAGAACAGGGCTCCGGACCACTAGACTTCTATCTTGCTAATGGCGGTTAGTATTGTGCTGTATTATGTACATGTATGTTTATATTCATATCCTTATTTTCTGTAGGTTTCCATGCAGTATCATTAAGTATTACAGACTTGATAGTTTTATTTTCTTAAAAAAGTAACCAGTCAATGGGGTGAAAAATGTGATACATTCGCGTAGAAAAGGAAAAGAACTAATTTAGGATTGTACCGGTCGGTACTTGTCAGCATTGAAATGTGTCGTAGCAGTTCAACAGTAAGATTATTGTTTCATCATAAATCATCATACGTAAATGATGATGCATTGACCGGGACCATTGTCATATTGAATTACATATTGGTTTCCACTGTTAGACAAGGTTTAAATGTACAAAAGTTCATTCCTAGATGATTTCTCGATGATCGACATAACTGAATTGAATGAATTAAAAAGGGGATCGAGGTAGTGTGGCTTAAAATCTTGAAGTTATTATTTTAAAGATTTGAATTTTCACTTTTCATTTTACTAATGTATATCTGCTGCCAGTGATAGAGACGGGATTGGCCCAATGTTTACTGTGAATGTTGACCATTCCGGCCTAAAGAAGGAGGGACCCCTTGAAAATCTCATTGGCTCGGAACCGAAAGAAATGATTGTAAGGGCTTTTCCGTTTTAGCTCTGACTCCACAGACATTATGTTCTCATGTAAACCCTAACAATAAACATTTTGTCTTCCAGTCTTCTACCTTCAACTGCAAAGTTAGGATTGATAACGTAAGGACCAAAAAGGGCTGGAACTACCCGTCCTGTGGGGGCTCTAAATGCAAGAAAGGTATTGAACGAAAGGCCGGAAGCTTCTGGTGTGACTCATGCAACAAGTCTGTTGAGTACCCGGTTCTAAGGTAATTGTTTGTTTAAAAGAAACCACGGGTCGGTAAAGTTTTTTCAAATTAGAAATTACAACCTATCATATACCTTTATATTGTTAAGGTTAGCCACGTATTATTATAAACATTGACATGGTTACAAATCATTTGACAGGTTTAGGCTTGAACTGGATATTTCTGACCAGACAGCATCCACCGTGGTAGTCATGTTTGATGATATAGCAACAGAACTGGTGAAGTGCTTTGCAGATTCCATTATGCAGACCGAAGATGAGGTAGGTTTATAGCATTAACCTTTATATAAAAAAAAACTATCATGCTTACCTTTGTGTTTAGACTACAGTATGTCCATGCTATCTTGCCCGAGTCCCTACCAGAAGTGTTGGAACCACGCTATCCTGAAACTAAAAATCACACAAATACTATATGAACCGGCACATTTGAAAAGCTTCACGTGCTGGTGGATTGTTCCAGAAAGAGGCGGGTGGACGAAAGTGCGGTTTTCAAGCAATATTGAAGAATGAACAGGTCTACACTGCTAAGGCAAGAGGCCATGAAAACATTGGCCATGCATACCATCTGTTCTTCCAAACCATCAAGAAACCTGCTGAGGATAAGAAAATAAAAAGGTATGAATCCAACTACACTATTTCTATATATGTGGCAATACGCAACAAACTACTAAAATGTCGTTTATCACCATTGGTTATTTAAATGTCTTATATCCCTGTCTTCTTTGTGACAGGGTCGAGCTAGCAAAGATTCAGAGGAAGAAATAGCAAGTGCATGGAATGGTGCACAGGAAAATGCCAAGCGAAGGGAGTGTTCTGAGGAAAAAGAAGAAACAGAAGGGTTCCGATCAAAATAACACTGCTTAACACTTACTATATGTTATGCCGCCATTACAAATCTTTTATCCGGGGTGTGTTATGCTTTCAGGTGCATTGTGTATGAATCTGACTCTGAATGAACGACCCAAGTTACAATAATTTCAAACGGCATGCATACTTCAAGACATATGATGTGCGGACTCTAATGAAGGAATTATTAGGAGAATAAAAATTAGCATAATCACCGTTGTTGTTAGGATATCAGGTTTTCATGATTTGCTAATAAAAAGTTGAAGTTCTATTATGTTTGGTTATAAGCCTAAACTTTGTTATGGTTGATTCCTATATGAATGAATGTTCATGGTATTTTGATTCATAGAATCTATTCTCAATTACATTTTCAATGGATGTAAATGCATAACTATAAAACAACACTTTAATATTACATTGGTAACAGTAAACTCTTAACAGAGACTAAATAGTGGAACTTTGAAATAAATATACATAAAAGTCTTTTTTTCTCGGGGAATTGATAATAGACCACCCTGACAAAAGTTGTGTGCCAGTACCGTTATGATTGATACCTATATGAATGCTCACGTTACTTTTATACATAGATTATATTCCTAATTACAGCCTCAGTGAATGTAAATTCATCACTATAAAAAAAACCTTCATATTATTAATTTGATAATAGTAAACTCTTAATATAAACTAAAATGTCGAAATTGGAAAGAAATATACATAAAACGTTCGTTGGATATCTAACTATTCAACAATACTTGGATAAAGGTGAGCTCCTAATGGTATCCGAAATGGTGAAAGTTGAAGGATGGTTGTTGGCACGTATCAACACACACTATAATGCAAAATACAATTACCATGTCCAACCCTTTCTTAATCAGTTTCTATTAAAACAGAAACCTCCTTTTAGATTTACATATAAAAAACTTCCCATTTTAGAAGGTGCTCATTTACAGATAATGCTTGTCCCAACTGACAACATCTTAAGAATCCAATATTGAAATTTTACGCTAAATCTTTGCATGTTTACGTAAAAAACCATGTCTAGATCCGAAGAAACCATTGAAACTCATGTCCAATTTTCCGTTCCAACTTTTGTAATAAACAGACAACAATCCATCATATACATAGTATTGACAAATACTACAAACCTGTTTGAAGGCGGCAACTGATCAAATGTTTTGCAGCTTATTCCAAAAAATGTTCAACAGATCATAATAACACTTCAATCCCCACAATTAGCAATTATTAATTTAGTTACAAATTATGAAAGGCTTTGATTGCTTTATTGTATTACATGATAAATGCCATATTTGTAAGGAATTCCAAAAATCTATCTGTTCAATATTTTGAGTGTAAATCTCTTCATATCCTACACTTAACTTTCTTATCTCATATGCAAGAACATTCATTCACAGCTTTAAACCAATTATGCAGAATGGTATGTTTATATTGTCCAACTTTTCATACATTTACATAATTAGTGTAACTACAATCATGACTTTCTTGATATTCCAGAATCACTTAACAGGCAGACCAGTAAATCACTGCTATCCAACATACTCCACAATGCTTTTAGCATTCACACAAACACGGTTATTAGAGATGGAGAAGTGCATAACTACTCTGGTCTGAAACTAACTAATATAGCTACACCAGCCTCAGGTAAAAACCCAACCCTAATATTTGATCCAGTAAGGTTGCTACCGTATGCTAAAATACAGATAACATTTTTAGGGACACGACATCTTCCACACAACACGAATGCACGCCAGAAACAAAAAGTTACAGCTTCTACTTCTAATCACCCATTGAATCATTACGAAATAAGAAAATCATGAGCGTATTGATTTACACAACCATCTCTAAAAACGTATGTTCATTCCACCATTTATCTTTACGCAGCATATGAATTTCTTTGCTTTTTTGAATATTTATTCACACAATGATAATTGTTTCAGAGCAAGATGGGTTCGTGGGCATCTAGAAAAGATAACACAAAACAGAGCTGCCTTAACTCTTCAGAGGTTAATTACTTAAATTAGTAATGAACAATAACATAGGTTATATATTTGGGGAAAAGTATTCTAAAATTTAAACTGTGGTGCTTTGTTTTTTGACAAGGTTGGTCCATGTGAGTTACATAATCTTGGCCACTCCATCGTATCAATGCCGGAACTGAACATGCTACACGTTGGTATGATGAGAGGAATAACAAGGGCACCAGGGCTGTCATCATACATTTTCAATAGGTTGCATAGAGGGTAAAAATAATGCTCACCAAAAAATTCAAAGACAACCTTCTCCATTAGCTAGCTGCTTGTTATACGGCCCCCGGATTACTGCAAATATTTATGTGATATAAATCAGAGTTTACAACTGGGATGTTTAGATTCACTCTATTTTGGGGCCAGAACTAGATCACTCAATAAATACCAGGCACAAGCGGGAGTATTACTTTTAGTATTAATGTCAAAAACTTTCAACGTAATTCTGGATCTCTTCTTTCGGCTCCTGGAATCCAAACCGAGATACGATCCAAACTGTACTTTTTTGTTTGCCCCTCTTATACTTCATTCTGCCACTTTCTCACAATGAAGTTTAAAATCGAATGAACGCTTTTCCTTGGTTACGAAAATGGGTGAAGGAGTGGATGCAACGATAGTAACAGATCTGATTGCCATGTTGGATGAAACAAGTGCAATGGCCAAGGCATTCGGCATGGCACAAAATTGGTGTCACGCACATAACTCAGTTAATTTTGAGCTACACCTGCTTAGTGAACGGAAAACGTCTGCACGTCAGTACAACACTTCAACCGTCTCAGAAGTTGTCGCTTCTTTTCTCAATGATTTTTGGTGACGGCATTGATACAAGGGATATGTGGAAGACAGCAAAGATCGGAGGCCCCAAACAAGGATTTCAGAATTACTCCATCATATATGGGCTTTGCAATACCCCTAATACTATTCACTCATATGGAGGGAAGTCGGAATTCATGAAGAGATCCCATATCATTTACAATGCAGGACTCACAGTAAAAATACAAACGTGGTTTTGTTTCGATTGAAAGAATAATACGCCTAAATTTATCTAAGTAAAGGTTAGAGTCTCCAGGCCAATAACTTTTACTTAGAGGAGCCGGCTTTATCAACAATTTTTTGTCAGATGCAGTATACAGAAGTGGAGGGAACAGAGCACATAAAATGGGTCCGATATAATCAGGACACTATTTGGGTTAGACTGTATCACAATTTGAATGATGCTAGTTACCAGGGCACGGATAACACACGCGGATGGTATTGGTAAAAGTAATAGTTTTACCAAGGAGCTTTTTAGGAAGCCCGACGGTATATGATGCAGACCTACAATGACGCGATGGCTTGTGTCGAGGGCATACGGGAATCCAGACACTATTAATAACATTTCACTTCAAACCCCAAAAAATGGCCTGTAATTACAAAGACTGTTGGCTTTATCAAGGTCAAAAACCACTATGATCGGTCCGTGACGTAGGGGACACGCGGTTTTCAAATGAAGATCACGAACTATTGGATGATCTTAAAAGAGAGAAATTTTTTGGCAATTGAGCCGTGCTGGTGGACACGGCTAACATTTTTCCTAAAAATATGAAAACTCTTCTTATTAATTTTGACCAAAAATGATGTTTTTGTTAATTTACTTTCAGTTGTGTATGTAATTGAATTTCAAAAACGCGGAATCCCACACGCGCATATTCTGTTATGGCTGGAAGAAGAATGGAAATGCACAACTCCAACTCAGATTGATGATGATATTCTACACGCCAGAGAGGATACCTTGCCCACCAAAAGATGTCAGAAGGCTACAAGTTGTGATTACGAATTTATGCTGCCAGAGGGCTTCCTTGCGGTAAAGGTGCAGTATGCAAAGAGAGGTGGAAGTCGTTCCAACAAGCTTTCCTAAACCTTTTATGCAAGATGAAACACATAATTGACGGTCGATGGCTATCCAGTTTTTAACGGCGAAGAGATACAAAAGTGTTTGCTGTTAAAGGTAAATTTCACACTACGACAACAAAGTATGTGTTCTTACAAGCCGTTTTCTTATGTGTGATACCAAACGCAAACTTTCAATGTGGAATGGTTGCAATTGAATAGAAGGCATTAAGTACTTATTCAAGTACTTAAACAAAGGGCCGGACCGAGCAACTATTGTCATTCAAGAAAATGTTCAGAAGGTTGCTAATAAAATGGCGGGAAAAGTGGTCGAAGTTGATGAAATTAAAAATTACTTAAACTGCCGATATTTAGCTCCATGTGAGGCCGTGTGGCGTCTCTTCTCATTTGATATCCACTATTCTTACCCCTCGGTCATGAAGCTAAACTTCCACTTAGAAGATCAAAACGCAATAACATTGCGTGACTCACAGAATTTACCCGCACTGCTTGAAAGGGAGGACATCAAACTAACAATGTTTACTGAATGGTTTGAACTCAACAAACGTGACACCGCTGCCAGGAAGCTTACATATGCTGAAATCCCCAAGTATTATGTGTGGCATGAACAAGCCAAGGTTTGGCAAAAACGTAAACAAAAAAAATGCATTGGGCGAATTTACTATTCGAACCCGGCTTCAGGAGAAAGGTACTATCTCAGGATGATATTGAATGTTGCAAGAGGACCTCAATCTTTTAAAGAACTAATGACGGTTAATGATAGATTATACGCGACATTTAAAGAAGCATGTTTCGCTTACGGCCTACTTAATGATGACAAGGAATGGGCGCATGCCATTTCGGAAGCATCGTTCTGGGCATTAGGGCCACAACTCCGTGACTTATTTGTCACAATGTTACTCTTCTGTGACGTTAGTAGACCATTGCAACTATGGGAACAAAGCTGGAAAATATTATCAGAGGATATTCTGCATAAGAAGCGTAAACTCTTCAAGTACCCAGACTTCAGCTCACAGATGAACAGCTCAAAAACTATTGTTTGTTAGAGATTAGGGAAGCACTGGATTATGACATTAAGAAAAGTAAACTTGAACATGCACAACTTCATTCGTTATTAAACCCCGAACAACGTGTGATTTATGAACAGGTGGTTGAATCGGTGCACAATCAAACTGAGCAGTTTTATTTCGTATACGGCCCTGGTGGAACAGGGAAAACATTCCTATACAAAACTATAATCGCAAGGTTAAGATCAGAAAGGATGATTGTCCTTGCCGTTGCATCCTCAGGTACTCTATAATTATTGAATACTTAAGGTTTATCTAACTGATAACCAACTGAGTTTATTTTATTGGGACAGGAATCGCGTCATTGCTCTTACCAGGAGGACGAACTGCTCATAGCAGATTTGTTATACCACTTGAGCTTATGGAAAATAGCACATGTGGTATAAAACAAAACACCCATTTAGCGAAACTCATACAACAAGTACAATTGATTATTTGGGATGAAGCACCTATGACTCAAAAGTATGCTTTTGAAGCCTTGGACAAGACACTGATGGACATATTGGGATTTAAATGCCCCGAAAAAAGAAACAAAATTTTTGGAGGAGTTACCGTTTTGCTAGGCGGGGATTTTAGGCAAATCCTCCCGGTCATACCAAAAGGAAAAAGGAATGAGATTGTTCAAGCATGCATAAACAGATCAGAACTCTGGAAATCTTGCAAGGTTTATACGCTTTCTCGCAGCATGAGAGTCAATGAATACTCTACCACCGGAGAGATTGATACTCGCAAACAACAGTTCAATAAATGGGTGTTAGATGTGGGGGACGGGAATTTGCCGGCAAAAAAAAGAAGATGAAGATGAGGAAACGTGGATTGAAATTCCAGAGGAGTTCATTATTAGCTCAGTGAAATCTCCTATTGAGGAGATTGTGAAAGAAACTTTTCCTGATTTCGCTACCAAACAAAGTGAGGAGGCATATTTAAAAGAACGAGCAATTCTAACGCCCCAAAATGATGACGTTGATGCAATCAATGCATATATGTTTGAAAAATTGCCAGGGCCAACCGTAACATACAACAATGCGGACGAAGTATGCAAGGCATCCATCGACACTCTAGACCAACAACATCTATACCCAGTAGAGTTTCTAAATTCCTTAAATTTCCCAAGGATGCCACCCCATGCCCTACACTTAAAAAATGGACTCCCCATAATGCTCTTACGGAATGTAAACCCGAACCAAGGTCTATGCAATGAGACACGCCTGATAATCACTGACCTAGGCCAGTTTATTATTCGAGCACATATCCTTACTGGATCAAATGTAGGGGCCACCGTACTTATTCCCAGAATCACACTAACATCCACGCAGACGCAATGGCCATTCATAATGAAGCGGAGATAATTCCCTGTTAAACCATGCTACGCGATGACCATAAACAAAAGCCAGGGCCAGTCACTAAATTATGTAGGTATCTATTTGCCAAATCCTGTCTTCATTCACGGCCAGCTATATGTTGCAATATCTCGGGTAACAAACCCAAACGGACTAAAAATCCTAATGCCAAAGGACGAAGACACTCAATTCAAGAATCGAACGCGGAACATTGTTTTCAAAGAGACTTTTGACAACCTATCATAAAAGACTAAGGTACACTTTTGACATTCAAACCAGGCTAACATCTATTGCTGCTTACAACTACTATCTGCCTATCTCAACTATAAACAAACAGTTAACCATTTGTTAATGCATTCAGGGTTCAGAGTTACTCTGGATTAGACGCGCTTTGGAATTCAATAAAATGCAACAACAAAAACTGTACAGGATGTATGAAGACTGCAATCACACATCAAGAGGCAATATGCATCTCAATTTTAGACGAGGGAACCAACTTAGCTTCTTAGTCTTTATTGCTTTACAACTATAAAAGATGTTCAGAATATTGTATGAAACAAAGTTTTTGTAATCTATCAGACTTTATATTCAATAGAATGTTTATTTATAACAAATTTTCATACACAATGTTCCCCAGTTCAAAGTGTTAGCAAGCTAACCTGTAGCATAGATCTTGGATACACGGCGCAGGTAGGGTCAGTATGCCAAACGCTCAACATACGCCTCAGATCCATCTACCTGCACAAAAGTTTACCACTCGACATAAATAGAATCTAATGACGGTGATGCAATTCATGTCAGTTCCAACCCAAAAACTACAATCCTTGCAGGAAAATAAGCTAAATGATACCTATTTTAACCCCAATTATCTGCGCATAAACTATAAAATATACCATTTAATTATTTTGCAATGTCCTACACTACAACAACCAGACAAATTACATCAACTTCATTAAACAATAACAAACACGGCATGACCTTTATTTACTGCTCTGAGCATCACGGTTAATATCTTTGGTGGTGTTGGTGTTGCAGGTAATTGGTTTTATTTTGGAAGAAATTATTGATTTTCATTATGTTTATAAAAAAAACTCAGGGGTTTGTGTTTAATTTTGTGGTGAATGCATTGATATAAGTATTGGGGTTGTTAGAGACAAACAGGTGGTGACGAGTTAGTTGCTTATCCTCCAGCACAACAAAGAGCTTCATATGAGGTATCCAATTATTATTTATTTTTCTAAGAAAAAAGTTTTTTTTTTTGTGGTATGAGGTTGGTATAATTTGTTAAAACATGTTTCAGTGGTTGTTATTATATTTGTGTTTTGTGATAATGATAAGATTTTTTTAACGTTTGGCGTGCGTATTTTTAAAGGTTCGTATTCTAGACTATTTAAGGTGTGTGGTATGATAATGAGACCTTAATGTACGGTATGGTTACTCATTTTCTAAAACATAAACACTGATTCATTACCTAATACAACCTTTAAGTGAAATGACTTTAAACATAAACTAAACCAAACCAACCTAACTCACTAATCAGAGATCATCACATAATACAAAAACAATAAGCATACAACATTAAAACAAAAAAAAAATAGTAAACATCAATTTAGATTAACACCATAACTTTCATATTCATTAAAAACCAAAACATCCATACATTATTCAAACTGTAGACAAACTACAAACACAAACATAGATTTTATAAAGACTAAACAAGCATGAAACATGACTACCCAAACAAAAGATACCCCATTCTTCCCTAACCAGATCTAACAAGGTCTTCTTTGGTAGCAATAAACTCCTCCACCATAGAATCATCTCATTCAACAACGAAAGCTTATTACTCTCAACTTGCTTATCATCCCTCAAAGACATTAGAGTATCAAATAACTCCCCTGCATCATTCATGGCTTCCAATTCAGATATCATGGCAGTCAACTGAGATAGGCAAGTCCTTGAAGTCTGAACTTCATCACGCATTCGGTTAAGGAAACGGCGGGATTCAGCAATTTGTTGCACATCGAAGAACTTCATATATCTCGAAGGTTCAGTCTCCCCACTAACTTCAATCAGCTCATCCACAACACGTCTAGCAACTGGCATTGGTGAATTTGGATCCGCCATTGAAAAAAGTGTTTAAAGTATACTATGGATATAATGAGATGAAGAGCTTATGAAACTCTTTGGAGTAACATCTGAAGGTATATATAAGGTGTTTTTGTGGTCGAAATGAAGGCAGAGAACAATCATGAGGAAGGGGGATAGACCGGCGTAACAGATACGACGGTCAACAAACTTAATGAAAAAATGAAGACAACCTAAAATACTTGCAACCGTGTTCAAACCAACACACCAGCCATTAAACCAAAACTTCGATTTCCTACAAAATGCTGCCGGGTGCATCGCACGGGTTCGATCGCCTCGTTTAAATATTAAATCCCACATACATGCATCTATCATTTAAATGTGAATGTAATAATGCTAGCTTACATGGTTAGAAAAGTATAAAATAAATGGATTCAAAATCAAATTAAATGTATTCGTTTATTCAGATACTTGTCGCAATGGGTATCGGATATAATGTACGACATGTCAACACTAAGCTTGCAGTGAGCGACATCGAGATTGTCTAGTTTGACGTGAGGGTAACATAAACACATGTGATATTGCAGCCACAACCTGTTTGCACTACTAAAATGAGTTTCACAAGTCTATCACAATGTTTGGATGGTACATGTTGGTCGCGGTGCACCCACAACAAGAAAAAGTAGAACAGGTGACGAAGTTTTCCCGGGCGACATTTGTCGTCCGGGAAAACCCACTAAACGACAAAAGTTTGTCTGACGTGACACAAATTCTGATAGACTTTTTAGTCAAAGTTCGAAGAAGTTTTCCTGGGCGACATGTCGCCCGGGAAAGTTTTTAATAATAAATTACACAGTTTTTAATATATATAAAACTGTATATTTTTTTAATAAAACCTTTCCCGGGCAAAGTTTTACTAAAAAAATATACAGTTTTTAAATCAGTATTATTTATAGAATATATTTTATAATTATATATTATTATTTAT
>BQNB010044446.1:0-44885 GCA_026074375.1 Tanacetum coccineum
CAAGAGATTTTCACTAGATCGGTTCTCTTGTTCGGTCCACAAGTGATTTAACTAGTTCGATTGTCCTTGTTCGATCCAATCTAGTTCGGTCCTCAATGAAACGCTAGTTCGGTCCTTTAAGAAATTCTAGTTCGATCCTCACTGGATTTCACTCGTTCGAACCTTGATAGAAGTTCACTCGTTCGATCCAAACAAGAAAAACACTCGTTCGAACCAATCAGGAAATCACTTGTTCGATTATGCTTGCTCGATGAGCTTGTTCGATTGTGCTTGTTCGAATGAGCTTGATCGAACCAAACACACCACTCGTTCGATCGTTGAAGGAAAGACTACACTCGTTCGATCCTTGAGTATTTCACTCGTTCGATCCAAATGAAAATACACTCGTTCGTTCAAACAAAGATGAAGCTCGTTCGGTCCACGCTTAAAAACCCTCGTTCGATCCTTGTTGAAGTAAACTCGATCGGTCCTTCAAGGAAAACACTCGATCGATCCTCTAAGAAAGAAACTGGTTCGATCCAAGCGAAAAAACCCTCGTTCGGTCCTTGAAGTAAGATCTAGTTCGATCCAAAACTGAAAGACCCTCGTTCGATTGAGGCACCAACAACACGATCTTTTCGTCCTTGCGATTTTCTTAGCCACGCACGAAATAACCAATTCGAACCACGACAAATTGACAAGGATAAAAAAAACGAATCCACAAACACAACACACTCGAATACAATACACCCCCGGTTAGCTCTTGATACCAATTGACAAGGATAAAAAACACATTTTCGGGAGGTCTTGGTTGATCAAAATAAACTAGATGGATCATTGTGTAGTTTTAGTGAGAGAAAGTAGAGAGAGGGGATGAACACAAAAAGATGAAAGATTAGATTAAGGAAAAAAGAAAAATGAACATCCACCCCCTCATGGAGAGCCATGAGGGGTATTTATACTAAAAGAAAAAGCTAACTATTCCTAGTTAACATAAAAGACCCCTGCGTGACACGCAGTGTCCAAAACTAGTCCAATTCACGTGTAAGACGCCAGCTTCACTAAAAGTAAGGCTAACAATCTCCCTCCAAGATGGCGTCACACGTGAATTGGTTACAATGTTCCCTACAAGCAAAATAAAGAAAAATGATAAGAATGAAGTCCAGTATTCCTTGAGAATATCTTTGACAATCTACTTGAATACTCCAGCTTTATTTCTTCAGCTTGTAGATGAACAAAATGTTGAGGATGACATAGAAGTTTTATCTACCGAACCCGGTTTTGATTGGATTTCTGCACATAACTTCAAAAACTTTCTTCATACGCTTCTGGTCATGACGAAGTTTCTGAATTAGCTGCATGTCTTGAGAAAGCTTCATTTTCTTGCACTTCTGGTCATGTCACAACAACAAAAAAAATACCACGAAATCCACCCGAGGCGATTGATACCAAAATAAATGAAAAGGAAGAAAATAAGTCGAATATAAATAAGCTCAAAAATAAGCCACCACAACAAAACCACAAACACAACACGCACGAATACAAAACACCCCCCAGTTAGCTCTTGATACCAATTGACATGGATACAAAAACACCTTTTCGGGAGGTCTTGGTTGATCAAAATAAACTAGATGGATCATTGTGTAGTTTTAGTGAGAGAAAGTAGAGAGAGGGGATGAACACAAAAGATGGAATATTAGATTAATGAAAAGAACAAATGAACATCCACCCCCTCATGGAGAGCCATGAGGGGTATTTATACTAAAAGAAAAAGCTAACTATTCCTAGTTAACATAAAAGACCCCTGCGTGACACGTAGTGTCCAAAACTAGTCCAATTCACGTGTAAGACGCCAGCTTCATTAAAAGTGGGGCTAACATCCTTAGACATTACTCTTCGGTATTATTTTAGCTACTAAAGATCAGATTATAGAGATTTCAAACTTCAGTCTCCATGGCGAACCATGAGTGAATAATAAACCTATCACTTTTTGCCTTCTGAAGTGGGGCACCAACACGTCGAAGCTTGTGACCGCTTTGGCATAGTTTGAGTAGCTCATCCACGACAAACTCAATCTCTTCATCTCCTTTAGTCTCTAATTCATCACTTATTTTCTTTGCTATGTCCCTTATATTTTTGCCTAGGTTACTAGCCACAACTTCATTCACAATCTCAATTACCTTAGCCCCCATGAGCACACCCTTATTGTTCCTTACGACCTCCTTCCCCATCCCAATCTCCACCACCAACCGAGCATTGACGGGTTGGTCAAGATGCATTGGCATTGCGATGATTAGAACATTGAATTTCATAGCTTCCGTTATTGAGCTCCAACCATAGTGACTTACAAATCCACCTATGTTTTTGTGTCCAAGTATTTTTGCTTGCGGGGCCCACCCATCGACGAATAAACCTTTAGTTTTAACCCTTTTGACAAACCCTAATGGCAAAGCTTCTTTAATGGTCCTATTGTTTTCTCATTTTGGAAACCTTAAAACCCAAATGAAATTCACATTGCTCGTCTCTAAACATAATGTTATTTGAATCATATCGGCTTTAGAAAGAAAATAGTCACTCCCAAAAGAAACGAAAATGACGGATGCAGTGGTTTTTGTATCAAGCCATTGGATCACATTGTTTTGTTACTAGTGCAAATCAACATAGTCGACCACAAGCGGACCGACCGGAACAACCCTCTTACTAGTTAAACTAGAAAGATAATCAACATATTTACCTTCGATCTCCTTAAAAGATTTCATAAGAACAATATTTTTCCACCATTTAACACCTTACATAACACTATCTTTATCTTTATGCGCATTAGTCGTGCTCTTAAGAAACTCTTTCACATTCTTTTTTCTTATACTTACAATAGTAAATCGAATCAAACAGAAAAGCAACATCATGCTTCAAGTGAAGATGAAACATGTTAGCAGCCATGGTAGCACTAGTTGTAATAAACAACACATAAGGGATCCCCATAGCGCTAGCCGCCACTAGCACCCAGTGTTGTATCATGTCGTAAATCAACAAATCAGACTTTAAGATCGTCAAGATTTCAAAAAACCGCGGTTATCCTAGGTCAAAACCTTTCTTGAGACTAGGCATAAAATGGAGAGGTATACCATTAGTGGTGTGATGTTCGGATGGAATGTCGGATAACTGGTCAAGGTTAAGCTCTATGTAAGTGATCGAGTCGTTCACTTGCGCTTATTTAACAAAGCCGAGGTTAACATGAGTCGAACAAAGGTAGATGTTGAAGAGATTTGTTTTGATAAATTTTTTTGGGCTAGTCCTAGGAAAGGTGAATCGTGGCCATGGCCTAACCATGGGAACATCTTAACATTATGCTTGATGCCATTGATCATGTTGTTCAGCATCCTATCTGCGAAATCAAAATCGAAAAGTTTTTTAATAAGATTGTGTAGGATCCCTAGATCATTCCATAGATTAAACACAAGATCAATAGCACAAGAGATTAAACATTAAAGAACTTTTGATTGAAAGAAATAATAGTGGCTACAATCCCTAAAAGATGAAAATAAAATGAAGTAGCTAACCTAAAAATGAAGAAAAGAATGGCTTTATATAGCCTTACAATGAGGCCTTTGGGCTTTGATGGGCTTTTTCAATAAATGCCCAATTACATTAATATTACACGCTTAAACGAGCTAGACTTTTGTCTTGTATCTTCGAGTGACCGAAGCTTCTTTGTTCGGGTCCATTTATGTGATCCTAACAATCTCCCCCTAGATGAGGTCATGAGAAGTTAGCTCACTCGTGCTTGTCTCTTTAGCTCGTTGTTGATGGGGTACTTCACTTGTTGTGCTTTGGTAATTCAAACTTTAATACCTTGATCATGATCTTCAGAACTTGGTGTGATGACTTGATCTTGATCTTTGACTTGTTTAAGCTTTACTTCTCTGAATTACTTTGTGATCTTCTTTCACTTTGACTTTGCCATACGCTGATCTTTAGTCTCACATGCTCATATCTGTTGGAATCTGGAAAGCTTTGATGATGTATCTTCTTCTAATCTCCATAACGTTTAGCATTTGAAGAAGACATTGATTTTCAGAGATTGTGCGGAAGCTTTGTATGTAAACTTTCTTGATTTCTTCAGATATGTGAGTAAGGATATGAGCATGTCTTGCATCGGATACTTTGAGTCGTCATTCGCTATGATAGAACAATTTAGTCACCAACAAAAACATTTTGTTATGTAAAATCCACTTAATGTGTTCTAGAAAAACATTTTGTGAACACACAAAGGTTTTATATTTTGAAGGGACCGAGTATAGACGATACTCAATCTGGTCGGTTACATTAACCTCTGATTCCGTGAGGATCAATGATTACAGTATGAATACTGCACCTGTGATCAGATAGATTCATTAAAAGAACCTTCTTGACAGGTTTTCCGGCACGTGACAAGCTAGTTCCTCTAATACCTAAGTATCAGATTCCCTAATGTTCGCCGTTCTCTAGACCAGATGTCCGAAGACTAACACACTATAAGTATTTCTACTAATAGAATGGTAAAGAGTGAGTCAGTACAGTTACTATCTGCTGACTATACCGTATAATTCCTTTTTCAGCGTTTTACTTCTTAATACAATTAAGTACCGTAGAAGGCCTGTGGCAAAAATGATTTGAAAAACATTCGATGTGCTTATAAAATTTGTTTGGGGCACAAACGAAAGTTTAAATCAGAATGCTTCTGATGATGTTTTGAAATATATCCCGAAAGATATGAAGTGCCTTGGGAAATCCAAACTTGTACAAGTACATTTATGGAAATCCACTTCACTAGTGGGCGCAGTCCGAAGACCAGGCATGAGCATTCATACGAATACCCTGGTGGTACAACATCTCTTTCCTCAGCATTCCATAAGATCACTTTCACGAACATGAAACAAAAGATTCTTTGTCATTTATCAAGATACTTGTTTTGTCAAGAAAGATTAACAACTGACCGACCTCGCTTCACCGCAAATTCTCTTCAGTAGATCGATTCAACTTTTTGGTTCGTCTCCTTGGTATGCGTAGCATTGTCTCCAACGGAACTCCTTGAACGTCTGAAAATTCTCAGTAACTCTGTTGTATTATATTTTATCGCAGTAAAAAAACAAACTATAAAATATAAAAACCCTATAAAGCAAAACTTATTAAAAAACAATAAATTTCAAAGAAAAATACAAAATATGTATTCGTTCTGACATGTTCTCGACAATCTAATAGAACATTTACGTAGACCTAGAAAAGTGTTGATTAATTTTGACATCAAGGTATATAAAGAAGTTTCGCGAGCGGAGTTTCAAATGCTTCCAAAACATGTATTTTTCACTTTTTTCTCTATGACTTACTAAGTAAATGTTAGCTTAGGACTCAGACCCCAAAGAAAGGAAAATATTCATTTAAGTACATTTATCCTAAACAACGGGAAGTTCATATCTTTTCGGTCTTGAGCAATGTCTTGCTAAAGACATTCAAGTTTATGAGTGCTTAAGGGAGACCAAGAAAATGATATTTAAATAGATACATATAAAATCATTTTTCTATTGAGCACTCATTTTTCAAGGATATTTTCAATAGGAAAATTTCAAATTCTTCAAAATTTGTGTGCTCATCATAAGTCTCACTCCAGTTTTCACTCTAATCTTGTATCGAGGGGGAGTTATATTTAATATGATTCATTCTGCTGTCGCATGTTTTCAAAAGACTTAGTAGACTCATGTGAATTACGGACAATTAAGCTTGTTTTTAGTTAATAACTAATTGTCAAAAATTGTACAACATATGCAATTTTTGAGGATGGAGAATTGTGATTAAAATGTGATCAATACGGATTAATAATGGATACGCGATCTTCAATCTAAAGTGTGTTCCTAAATCCTCGCATATGCAAAACTCTTTCATTAATTTGGTGCTATATGTGTAGGGGACGCTTTTTGGGTATCTCTACACATAACTGTCTCAATGTGTCAGTAAAAATAAATTTCTTAGCATGTTGATTATTTTTTCAAATGGTTGTATGGATCGTCATTGGCACATACCAAAAGGAAACCGACCAATTGTTTGTCTTCATAGGAGGTATAAGGCGGGTTAAGGTTAGGAATTTTGTTCCATGATCCAGCCAGAAGACGGAGGGATCTACCAGGAACACTCCATTAGATAGAGTAGAAGTCCTAGGTATGATTGAAAAAAGGAGTAAAGTGAGATCGGGAAGAATGTTATCCAAGGCATGAGTTATCACTGGAACAATCCCAACAAGGTGATTAATGAGGACGCGTTGGTTTAAAATTGAAGGGGTTGAATACTTAAAAAGAATTGTAAGGATAAAGGGTGAAAAGAAAGAAGCCCTCCATACGTAACTCTTAGGCGAAGGAACCGAGTCTCATTGCATAATATCTATAGATAATACAAAGATGATTTCACTGATCCTACCTTACGATGGCCCCCCCCCCCCCCCCCCCCCCCCCCCCCCCCCCCCCGTCAATTCATAATCTATCGGTAATCACAAAGATGATTCTGATATTGAAGACTAACATCATGGACCCAGTGATGCAATGCACAACCCTCCTTAGCCACTCAGAATCTCTCAAAATATTTATGTTTCATTTCTCACAAAGATCAACACGTTTCTATCGTCTTTCTCATTCCGAGATCGTTGATATTAAAAAGGTGGCAGTCCGCTCCAGCATCCGATTACCAAATAACAAATGTGTACTTATAGAGTCTAGAGCCAACAAGATCCATCAAAAATCTCATTAGGACACAAATTCCAATATACAAAATGTCGTACATAATTATACAACATTTGCTATCAAAAAGTCATACGTATTATCCTTGTGATAATTGCTAGAACATCAGAGTGATACTCTTTAGTATTCACAGTGACGATGGAAATCCTTCTTGAGCCAACATCAAACAAGCTCTTGGTAGGTGACTTGCGAGATTATAAATGAATCAAGCTTGTGTCAACTGGATATCGATTTTTGTCCAATATATGAATTGACGACTCAATCAGAAAGATAGTAACTATCTGATTCACTCTTACTGTGTTGTCTGCTTTGAGACGCTCCGATAATAAGAACGGATAGCGCAGCTGCGAAACCCTGTCAAGGAGATTCTTTTGAATTCTACCTGATCATAATCAGTATTTATACTGATTAACAAGGAACCGTGGTAATTGCTACCGTATTCGACGAAGTGACAAAGACACTTTCGTCCATATATGTTTATCTCTAACCTATACTTGCAGGTTTTCCCGATGGTAGCATCTTCTAGTCCATGACGAGTCAAGATTCAAGACCTCATGCTCAATCGACAAAGATAAATACATGATGAAAGCTCAAGCACTTGTGTCAAAGTCTTTCGCAATCTCTGATGTATAAACACTTCCTCAAAAGAACATTTTGACAAGATTGCCGGACAATAACAAAGATATATCTCACAAGTGGATCAAGTACTACTCCTTCCATGATGTGGTACAAGTAATCAAGTTAAAAGAAAATGTTGAGGGGGATTATTAGCAAGCTTTCAAGACCTTGAGCATGAGGGTAGAGACACAAGATCGCAAGGTGGCATAAAGATTCAAAGATAAAGATTCAGAGATCTCAGTAGTCAAGACAAATCAAGGCCAAAGACCACGATATCAGTATTTTGTCAAAGAATATCAAGTTAAAGATCATGATCCAAGATCACAAGCATGCAAAAGGATCTTCAAAAGAATTCCCAAGAACACAAGGCTCCAAGACTCAAGACGTCATAAAAAGGATCCACAATTGAATGACCACCCCTTAGGGGTAGATTGTTAGCTGTGTTTTTAGTAAAGTGATGGTAATTATTATTCTTGAGCCTTGGATAAGAAAAACATAGTTTACGGGAATTCATTTAAGCTAATTGGGCCTAGGTGGCGGGCTTAAGCCCATTTGTATTAAGTCTGGCCCAACATAAAGTCCAAACAAACCATCTAGGGTTTTTATCTCTTGTAACTATATAAAGCCCTCTCCAAGTGTGGAGAGAGTGTTGCTTCTTATTTTCTTTCTAGTGCAAGTAACCATTTTTTTTTGTTTTTACTTCTCTCTCTAAAATATTTTTCTTATTTTTGTGTTCAAGGTGATGAAATGATATCATCTAACAACCATTATAGAGGCTGTTAATACGGCCCCCGAGAGGTCAACCGACCCATTTATCATACTCATTAAGGCAGGTATATAGAAGGAATATGTAACAATTCCTAGAAATGTTGACAACGTTGTCTTCCTTGGAGAAGGTCCAACATACTGCTACACTACAGTTTGTAAGTTCTGTAACAATCTTATTTTTTAGACGTGTTTCCTCTTCCTAAAGACTTAATTATCATAATTTTTGGTGTTCATTATTTGTCAAACTTTTATTATTTAATTAGTTTTGTTGCAACTGATTATCTCCTACATAATCACATGGTATGTCGTCATATGATAACTTTTAAATCTAATACACAAGCTTGAGCCTATTTTACAAATTCAATGGTACATTTGTTTCTGATTAATTTTGAAAAGTTTGAATGAGTCAATTTCCATCCTTGCTAAGCTTTAGTGCTTTATAATATCATAAGATGTAATCACATGGTACTTATTTTATGTTTGCAGCTGTTAATGGGAATAGGTTCATTGCCAAGGACATAGGCTTCGAAAACATTGCTGGACCAAACAAGCATCAAGCTGTAGCCCTACGTGTATCAGCAGATATGACAATTTTCCACAACTGTGTCATGGAAGGTCATCAAGAAGCACCAAAGAAGATGGCAAAGAGGGAATTGTTCGCACAAAGGCAAGAATAGTGGTAGATCAAATGGTGTAACCCATGCTTTGAAAAGTGTACAAATTATTCTCTAAAGTCTTATACGGTATTCAAAAGCATTGATTGCGATTTATTTTTGTAAAGGAAAGCATTGATTGATTGTGGTTTATTTTAGTAACGGAAATCATTGACTGATTGTGATTTACTTTTGTAATAGAAAGCATTGATTGTGATTTATTTCAGTCAACAAATCAATGTTCATATTAAGATAAAATTAAAAGTCGGTTAAGGACTGAGCGGAAGTTGAAAAAGTTGAAAAAAGAATTGATGATTTAACCTAAGTAAAAGTTCATAATAATAGATAAAAAAAAGTTTATACATAAGTAAAATTTCATATTTGTAACCAAAAACAAAGCCCGTGCATCGCACGAGCATGAACGCAAAATGTAGTTGAAAGAAAACTTAAATAGTTTACATGATTTGGAGGTTAAACTTTCAGGTGGGTTTGGAACAAATGTTGAGGAATAAGACTGGCTCAATTAATAAGTGTGTTAATTTAATAGTTCGATTTTTACACAAAAATAACTCCGATGCAACGCAACACGTCTTTGAAACCCAACCGCCGCGATATAAACTTATACTATGCTTCACATAATTAACAACAAGATTTTAGACAAAAACAAGCCCGATGCAACGCACGGGCGTATCCAAGCCTCGTATATATGAAAATGGAGTTTGTTTAAGACATTTGATGAATATGTCTCATCCAAATATATATCTATACTACATACAAAGTATATACTCCCCCCGTCCTATTTTTATTGTCCATGTTTCTTTTTTGGGATGTCCCAAATTAATTGTCTACTGCTAAAAATAGATAGAGAAGTTTAATCAAGTTTACCATATTACCCTTATTTGAAATTATTATTACAAACTCTAAAGAATACTTTAATTAATTAGCTAAGGGGAAAATTGTCATTATGTCAAAAAGTAAGAAAGAGAAAGCAGTAATAAATGTACTTTTCTTAAACTATGTGTTTTTTGTCAGGGGACAATAATTTTTGGACGGAGGGAGTAGCACATTTTCTTGAATTTTGAAAAAAATATTCTAGGAAATGTTGAAATTGATTCTATACTACAAATCTTGAATGTTGAAAAGTTGAAAATTGAATTTTCAACTTTGCTGTATACTCGGCAATACACTCAGAAAAGTATTCAACTTTAGAGTATACTCGACAACTAATAAATGACAACTAATAATTATAGGAATTGAAGAATTGAAACGTGCAATTATAAATGCCAGCTCAATTTGATAAAACTGCCAATGCATATAACACCCTCTTTATCTCTCTCTAAATTATGAAAAAAGATCATCTAATGTTCAAATTGAACATGATAGGTTATGTTAAGAATGTTGTGAGTAAAACATTGATATATAATAAGGGTTTTTCTAACATGTGCCAAGGGGCACATGTTAAAGTGGGGATATCAGGCTGGGTGTCACAGCCTGATTGGCCTGCAGTTATTTATGAGGCTTGATAATGATTAATAACAATAACTACTGACCAATCAGGCTGTGACACACAGCCTGTGTCCCCACCTTAACATGACAATAAGTTGTTCGGACAAAGCGTTTTTTCCGTCTGTCATATACGTCCGATGTTTACCACCAAGTCGAAACAAAGCTTTTTATCCGCGTCGATCATGAAAACGAAAAAAAAAAATAAGATAGATCATAAAACCGATAAATATCGATTTACGGGTGAACTTCTCTACTTTAGAGCAAGATTATATCTTATTTGTGTCCGAATCAAGAAAACTGTTGCCGTTGTTGTAAACTCCGGTGAGCGTTTAGTTTACATTTATGTAATAAACATAAGTTGTTTGATGCTGACCAATCAGGCTGTGACACACAGCCTGTGTCCCCACCTTAACATGTGCAAAAAAAACCCATATAATAATACAAATTTCTCGCAATGATGGCCCAGTTTTTCTTTCTCACAACAACCTCACCATGATCTATCATGTGTTATTAAAACACAGACACACAAATACCCTAATGACCACCACAGCTTATTCCGTCGCCGCCACACTCACCCCCACCACCACCACTACCACTGCCAACTAATTCTGCCACCAACATAACCAGTGTTTCGAGGTGGGTGGTTTTGTTGGTGCTTTGGTGGTTTTGGTGGCGATATTTTGGCTTTGGTGGCGAATTTGTGGTTTTGGTGGTGCTTTGAGTTTTTCTTGTGTGGCTTATGACCATATATGTTCGGATCTAAGCGTTGTTTCCGCTGTCATATACGTCCGTTGTTACCACCATGTCGGAAACTAAGCTTTTTATCCGCGTCGTCATGAAAACGATAAGAAAGAGCATTAAACCGAGTAAATATCGATTTGGTGAACTTCTCTACTTTAGCAAGATTATTCTTAATTGTGTCCGAATCAAGATACTGTTGGCCGTTGGTTGTAAACTCCGGTGATCGTTTAGTTTACTTAATGTTAATAAACATATGTTGTTTGAAGGTTTAGTTTACTTTATGTTGTTAATAAAAATGCTTGCTGATACTTCATGTTAGATAGGCTTGGGAGTGCACAAGCTAAGTAATACATACACACATGCGACACTGTTTGGGATTGCTTATCGTTTTAGTGCTTATCTGTATTTTAATGATCATCATAAATGCTTATCTGAAAATGTGTTATAGTACTTGATATGGTTCGCGATTCTTGCCTTTAGGAGTAGCATACGATTTGCTTGCGAATTTTTTTCTACATTGAGTGGATGACTACTTATTTAATACTATAATATTAAACATAAGCTTCTGTAACAGCATAAAAGATGAAGTGTCTACTTAGTTTTGATAACATTTTGAAAGAATATTTAACAAGTATTTATCGTTTTATTGTTTGTTTAAGAAAACAATACGATCTTAAACAAGTTACACAAACACTTATAACACAAACCATACTTTACGTCATACCTAAACTATACAACATTATCAGAAATATCCACTTTTAATCTTAGGGGGTGTTTGGCTAAGCTTATGCATAAAAGCAAGTACCCTGAAAAAGCCCCAATTGAAGGGATTATGCGTGTTTATTAGCTCATTTCCTCTCAAAACAAACCCATAAACCTTTCAATATAAACTTACGAAACTCTTCCACAAATTAAACGAGTTGGTAAACCCGCGCTTCGCTGCGGGACATTTGTTAGTTGTTGATATTGTCACAGTTTCGTGAACGAAATGCTTCATGTGCTAACCTTATTGTATTGAATCTAGATTGTGTCTAGTGCCGTGCAAGTCCAGGAAACCGTTGTTAGGCTAAATAACAAAATTTATGTTGTTTTTGCTAGACCACATTCTTGTCACCCACCATGTGTTCTTTAACTGCTTCTCGTGACAATTTTGGATGATTTGAGGATGCTTTTTGCCTTGGTGTACATCGATTCCTCAACATGATCTGCTAACTCCAGTGCTTTGTGTTCCAAGTTTATGTTGCGTTTTTGTCTCAAATGCTTCCTAGCTGAGAGGCCATGTTTGTCAAAAGGACCCATTTTGTGAGTTATGCCTTACACGACTCTTGTGTGGGACTTAAAAGTTATACAAATGTAGCGAAGTTATGACAGTAGGAACAACTCATGAATAATGATGTTAAAATGCAATTTTGAATCCTACTTTACATATTTAGTTAGCTTCCTTTTAGTCTTTTCTTTATCTTACACATTTGACCCACGTAACATGTATCAACTATTTCCTTAGTAAATTAGTCGAAACGGCCATGTCAACCACACATGATAGGAAGGTTCATTTAGGGCTATGCCCCAATGTATGTGGAAAGTGAATAAAAAACACCACCTAAGTTTGAAGTGAAGGTTTGGTTTGAGAATGTCAAATCAACTTGTTTTTGTGTCTAAACACTATTGTATTCCGTAAAAGAAGGCATACACTTATTGAGTACTTTCGATAAAAAAGAAGTGCCTGAAAAGAAGATGAAGTTTCAGTGGCGGACACACGAAGCTTCAGTAGCTCAGATTCAAGTTCAGCTTCTAATTAATACCTATATCATATGTAGTTTAGGAATGTTTAGTATAATTGAAACCACCAATCATATTTTGTCTATAGCAATCAACTAATGGAAAAACTGATTGGTACACTTATCTCGAGGAGGTGAACGGTTGCGTCTGTTATTTTCACGTAGAGAGACCATAACCTTTTCTAACTTCTTGTTAAGATCTGCGACAACATGTTCAAAATAATTAAAATAACCATAAACATTTTTTCTACCTTATACAAAGTAAAGTTTTGCGTACAACCGGTCATGATTTTGTGCATACAAACAATACCAAAACATAGGTTCTACACCTATTTGGCTCATGATTTAGTAATCCAGTATCACAACACCTTAAAAAGTTACAAAACAATAATTATAACGATACCTCCTGTTCTAGCAGATCATGTTTAATGTATTCTGGATATCCCTGAAGTTACCTAAAAAAAACTCGTCCACATGCGCAGCATTTGTGGTACTGAGGTTCTGAGTTTCTTGAGCAACTTCCTAGTTTTTCATTGTCCGAGAACAATGCGCGACAATGTCGGTAAACCCGATTGCATCTTCCTAAATTCATATACTCCAATGGTGTTCCTGCAGAATTTTAAATATGTGCAGAAAATTAGTGATTCAAACATGCTGGTCTCATGACGTAGATAGCAAGGATTTTACTTAGCATGGGACATTTGGCGTGTTCTATGTTGTTGTTAGATAGGTTAGTGGTTCTTCTATTCGGTGTTTCGCCAATATTTATAACAGTTGTAATTCAAAAGCATTTAATAAGGATGAAACGACTGTGTTTAAATTTTCTGCCACAATCAAAGACCGTCAAACTGGGATATCATACTTACATATAGCCGTTGAACAATCGTGTCCGTTGTTTGCATCTTCAAAGATCGTAGTTCTCATTGGGTGATCACTAATATCTGCATCAACATATTGGAAGGATTAGAAATAATCAGAAACATGTAAACATTTCAAAATAACTAATTTTTCCCAGTTTCACCTTTCGCTGCCACTTACCTAACATTATCCTATTTGTTTCCATTCACCTAAGATTGCCAAACATTGTATTAAGCATATATATAAACGTGATGAATTGCAAACAACAAAAGTTGGAACAGATCTGATATGTGCATGATTATAAGCTATTTGACTCCACCATGTTGAGGAAGGCCAGGTCCTCATGACCATTTCTAGCTTCCAAATAAAATCCATTTAGTTAACTTCATTGTTTTATTTTAAGCAGTTGTTAATGTGGCCATTGCAATTGTAGTTTGGTAACAACGAGTTGGAACATTACCCGCACGTTGCGGCGGGGGCTAGCTTATTTCGTACAATTATGTTGTTCAATATAATTTGTAATATAAATGGAATGAATATGAGTATATGATCAATGAGTAATGACAAACCAACTATACATATTTTTCTTCACTCATGACTAAAGGTTTTACAGTATTTATTAGAAACCATAATAACTACTTGGTTATCATACGATGTCAATCTCAATTTTACGACATATGTGGATTGATAAGGTAAACTAAATCTGAACACATAATCAGCGTTGAATAGAAATTTACATTCACGTGACTTTCAACAACATTCCAAGTAACCAAATCTCATGGTTGTGTTTCCTTACATACATCTTTCAAACAACAAAAGCATTAATATGTTTCCTTTTTCTTCCGGCAGACCCACATAGAGACGCTTCAGATTCCGAATGGCAAACACTGGTACAAAATGTGGATTAGTTAAAAGGAAATGAGGATTGTATAGTAACAGTAAGGTACCGTGTAAAACGTATAGCAGACTACCCCGCACGACATATTCAGATACCTAAAGTTCATCTTCTTTCCGGAAATGACATGCCAATGGTGTCAATATGACACCCTTAGTCATCTAATACGTCTCTCTAACTCTTTTAACCACAACTGAAACTCTACTCGCCAACGTCGCCTTATATGCAGATCCTATCCCTCGATTTCCAAGCACCTCGAGTGCAACCTTCATGAAGTCTTGCGACTCAAACACTCTCTTTTCTTCTTTTACAATCACCAGGTCTCCCACTGATTTGCCATGTAGGGTCCCAGCTACTGATTGTCCTGTTTGGGCCTTACCAGACTGGAGCATAGCAGCGTCAAGTACCACCTATGAAAAGCCGTAGTAATAACCTGTGAAAAATGTGTTCTAAATGTCAAACTTTAACTTTTAAATGGTTGTAAAATAGTTGACGTGTAAAATATTTGTAACTGTATAAAATATGGTAATGACTCGCTAAATAAATGGTCAACGCTCCAGCTACTAATATTTGTAAGCTTATTAAAAGGTTAAAATGCTTATTAAGAAGTTACTAAGCTTATTAAAATGCGTAGTAAGAAGTTGTATCAAAACACTCGTAAGTACTTGTGTTAAACAGATAAGCATTTACCTTTTTTTCCAGTAACATGTTAAACTGGACCTGTTACCCAACCCGAGCCTGCTTATTTAGCCTTGCTCGATACTTTCGTTGTACCAACCCGCCGAGCATACCAGATGAACCCATCAACTGAACCAATGCAGAATTAATTTCTTGTAAGAATTTGTTTTTTTCGAGATTCAGGCTTGCATACCTGTTTAGAAAACAAACATTATTCACTCATTCAAACCATATGTTTATACATCCGCAAAATAGAATGTAGTGGAAACATTTCTACTGTTGATAACTCTTGTTAGAGAATGAATATGTTTATATGTGTAACATATCTGCAACATATGTTTATACATTAACATGAGTGAATATAGTAACATGTTTTGGAAATGTAGTGAATATAAAACTACATTTAGAAACATGTTATATTCAATATGTTTTGTGCAACAATATATTCACTCATCCAAAACATGTTACGCAAAACTACATTTCTATCGTATAAACAGAATGTATAAACATATTTCCAACATATTCACTTATCCATCTTTAGTAAAAATATGGAATAGAAATAATTAGAAACTAACCATAACGTGATCCAACAGCTTGACATGAGATATATAACCCGCTGGCCATAACGTGATCCAACGCGTTGACATGAGATATATATAACCCGCTGGCCTGTATTTTCTTTAACTTGATCGCCTACTGCCTACGGCTAAGATGAAGGCAAATTACACATTATCTAATACTTAAAAGTATTATATATACATATCACATGAGCGTAAAATTAAAGCATAAATTAATAATAAGTTATGTTGTGATATGGATTACTTACAACAACACCATACTGTAACCTCTTTTTCTTCCCATTCAAAAGAACATTTTCGGTGCCAGCCAATCTACCTTCCAACCATCCTTTTTATTCTAAATTAATACCAAAACAATCAGAAACTTATAATTGGGTAAAATTGACATGATCTAATTAAAGTAGTTAGAGTAGTAATAATAATAATAGTAAATACCTCTTATCAAGTTCATCTTCTTCAGGCATTGTAGTTAGGTTTAAAATCTTATTCACCATCTTTCAGCACAACCATTGGAAATGATCTGTCATAGGAAAACAGAACCAAGAAATCGTAAAAAACAACCTTTATAACGATATCTATTATACAAAATATGAAAGCCACTACTTTTAATCCATGATATTGTTTCCCTAATCCAGCGAAAGCACCACAACACTTGATTTGCTATGTAAACTGACTGAATTAAGTCAACACTGTGGTGGAAGGAAGTCGTTGACGTGTGAGGCAACCATCTGAAGGTCGTCTTATTCAAAACCCCAATTATGACATCCCTTGTCTCCCACTTCACACCTTAAATTTTTTTCTTTCAAAATACATTATTTGTTAAGCACCTTAAACTTAAGGGTGGTTGGTGTTGCTTATGTAAGTGCTCGTATGCTCAAAGCAGTCTTGAGTGGTTAGTAAAAAACATATATCTTCTAATTTTAGTGTCCATAAGCACTTGAAATAAGCAGTTAGTCACATGTTTAAAAAAACTAGTTGGATACCAGCGCATAGCGGCGGCGATAAAAATTGCTAACCCAACTCGTTCCGCAATTCCCTACCCGCTTAGAGAATTCGTTTGTTTGGGTTTCCGTAGCTTTCCTGCAACATCATATTAACATCATTCTCGCTTGTATAAAGACTCACACACTCTCTTACCCATCAAACATTGTCTCAAAAAGTATATATCTTTTACGAATCAAGTTTGTATTCAAATTAAAGTTAAAGTTGTTAAAAAATTAAAAATAAACCCACTAAAAATGTGAAAAGCTAAAATTTTATAAAAATATATCAAAAAGGATGCTGAATTAAAGATCACGGAATTTTAGAAAATACGGTGAAATTAGATCATAAAAAAAATAAATAGATAAAAAGATATGTCAAATTGAAAATAAAAGTGATATTTTAATTAAGAAGTGACATGTGTCACTCTATGTGATCTTCTAAGATAAGATGGATGGTCAAGATTGCACCTCTTTATCTTAATTTTTGATGAGACCCACATTGTAAATGCTTTATATAATAGTATAGATAAGCAATGCTAAATACCTTAACACTAATTTTCATCATTACCAACTTAGAATCATACCTTCCTCCATAAGCTATTGAGTACATCAGCCAATAAATCTTTTGCAGATACAACACCTACCAATTTTCTTACCCATCCTCTTGCTTCATGCCTGCACGTCATGACAACCAAAACAAAAAGTATATCACATCAGAAAATAAAAAAGCGAAAATTAGAAAAAAAACAAATCTTAATTTGTTTCATACCCGGTTATGACCGACAGCATCCCTCCTGTTCAAAACTTCTACTTTAACATCTCTATAATCAAATAGTAAGGTAAAACATAGTGATTATTTTTATAGAATTTAATGAATACCAAATAATCAGAAGCTACTTGTATAGGTCTCATATAATGATTAAAGAAAAAGAAAAAAAACCTGCTTAAAGCATACAGAGCCTGTATCCATCTTCTATCCAGCCAGCAACATATGGATTTTAGATCGAAAGTTTGTGTGTGCCCCTTCGTGTGTGGAGTGTGTAGCTGCCGCTGGTGTATGTAAAATCGGTGATGATGGAGAGTAATAGATAAGAGGCGGTGGATATTAAAAGCTGATTTGTGGAAAAGAGACAGTCAAGAATTATCTAGAAATGAAACAAAAACACTAGTAGTCTAGTATACCGGATGCGCTGGACCAGATTTATCGTAAGAAACATGGGCCACATTAAGCCCAAGGAAAAAAAGCAACCCAAGTTCCACCGACCATTTGTGAATTGTTGTGAACGAGGGGGTAATTACTCCGCGCGTTGCCGCGGGAGTTAAGTTTTTTGCATTGTTGTTGTGCAAGTTTCGGTTTGATAAATATCAATATTGGTCTCATTTTATTCGTGGTTCAGAAGCATTTATGTCCGTATATTTTTTATTTAAAAAATTTATGTAAAAAAGTTGCGAATAAAAGAAACTTGAGGGGCCTTTTTTATTTTATTTTTTAAAAATTTATGTAAAAAAGTCGTAAACAGTTAAAAGTTGGAATTTTTTCCCAACCTACCTACAAAAATTAATCAACATTTAACAATGGATGTTAACTTGGTTTAGTGATATAACCAAATCATTTATACCTTATAGGTAGCCCAAAGGCGGTAATACGAGCGGGTTGGGTAATGGGTCAAAAACTGATCAAGTGTATTAATACACAAACTTGTCTCGTACATTTTTAATAAATACTTGTTGCGTAAAATATTATTAAAATTTATTAAATGTTATAAATATAATAATGATGTGTGTTTATTCACCTTTATGAGTTGTTAATTAGCCTTGAATAGATACTTAATTAGCTAGGGGTTACACTCTATACACCCTTATAAATAAGGGACACATTGTACTCATTAGTGAACTACTCAATAACAATCATCTCCTTCATCCTCTATATCATATTCTTTACAATTCATAACACGTTATCAGCATAATAATTTAGAACCTCAAGTTTTAATATGATCCAATTAATTAAATCAATAACATAACCTCATGTTATGTTAGAAAAAAAATAGAACCTCAAGTTATATTATGGTTTGTTCACAAGAATTGGATAAAATAACATTAATATTATTGTTTATATATTTTCTTATGTTTTGTTTTAAAATCCTCATGATCTATTATGATCTCGTCAAGAGAATAAAAGAATTATCATAACCTCATGTTATGTATATATTTATTCTTTATAAAACCTCAAGTTTTATTACAATGAATATAATTAAAATACAATAACCTCAAGTTATTGTTATATCTTTTAAAGAACCTCAAGTTCTTTGTGATTCGGGTAGACGAATCACGATAATATGACCTCATAGTTATTGTTATCGTATATATATTTTTTTATGAACCTCAATCAAGTTCAATTATGATTCCCTCAAAAGAATCAAAATAACATATCATTGTGTTATGATACTCAATTAAAAAAATTGATAAGAATTCTCTCAAAAAATAAGTAAAATACCATAACCTCAAGTTATGATTATATGTACTTAAATGATATCTCTCAAGTAGAATCACAACACCCGAAAAACAACACGTTTGACTTATGATGAGATAAAGAACCTAAACTTCTACTATGATTCCCTCGAGAGAATCAATATCATAACCCCATGTTATGTTTAAAAAAATTAAAAAAATAATTAGAACTTCAAGTTCTAACTAGATTAATTAATAGAATCAATAACATAACCTCATGTTATGTTATAAAGAAAAAAAAGATAAAACCTTAAGTTTTATCATGTGGTACTAGCAACTTGACTGAAGGCTCTGGCAAAGCCTGCGTTATATTACCTAAATGTACGAAGTTAATAATAAATGATGCGTTGTATCCTAGTAGATCCAGGAGTGATCTACTAAGTAATAAAGATATAAGAGGCAATGATTGTCATCTTGAAACCATGACTCAAAATAAAATTGAGTATCTCCAAATTACATCCATTAAAAATGAAAAAAAGTCCATAATAGAAAAAATGAAAGGTCTGTCTAATGTATTGTATTTTACATACATAAATCAGACAGAAATAAATATGGTTTTTACCCGAAAGGGTGTAGATCCTAAAATATTTACCCTTTGGCATGATCGATTGGGTTATCCAGGTGATATTATGAGGAGGAGAATAATTAAGAGCTCAAATAGGATCAAGATCCTATTATCGAAAGATTTATTATGTGGAGCGCTCTCTTAGAAAAATGATAACTAGGCCCTCAATAAAAAAATTAAAAACAAATCTCGTTTGTTTCTAGAAAGAATTCAAGGAGACATTTATGGGCCAATTACTCCTCCGTGTAGACCATTTCGATACTTTATGGTATTAATTGATGCATCATCCCGATGGTCCCATGTCTGTCTATTAGCATCAAGAAATGTTGCTTTTAGCGGGCTATTAGCTCAAATAATTCAATTAAGATCACATTTCTCATATCATCAATCAATAATATTTTCTCTCTTTATGATGATTAGTACTTTGATATCATGGATAAGACCATCTCCCTTGGACTCTTGATGTTGAGTTCCATCTAACTACAAAAAGATTTAGGATAATCAATCAAAACTAAAAATAAGGCCTCTTTACAAGATTGTGTCACAATAGTGGTATTCCCTCATCTTCTTTTTCTTGATGACCTTAAAAGAGATTACTTAACGATGAAAGATTCGTTAAATCATGATAGAATCTAAAGGGTAGATTACCACACAAAAGCAAGTAATTATCCCAAAAGCTCGCTATGATTGTATGCACCTCAAGTTGATGAAAAAAAACATAAGTGAGTTCGATCTCACAATTTCAATGTTAGATCTAAATTAAAAGAGAATATCTAACCCTGAAAGATTCGTTAAATGTATGTCAAAATCTAAAAGAAAGACTTGACCCTCAAAAGAAAGAAATTCTTGTAAATGCGAGCACATTTTCGCAATATTAAGTATTACATCTGAATGATAAAAAGAAAATATGCGAGGAGATGGTTAATGCCTCGAATATGTTCATATATCGAGAACGATGCTTTGATATAAGTTTTTTTCTTAACAAAGCAATGGGTATGTTAGAACAAACACGATAAATCCGTTTACTAAATTTGCTTCATTCACTCAACTGAATGTGACTCAATAACGATGATCATGTAGATATCGTGATTATGTACGTGATGAATTTAATTATTGTCGTGTTAATTCAAAAAAACTAGTTGGCAACCTCAAGTTGCAAGATTAAAGATGAGTAGATCAACATAAATAGCTTTATTCCCTCAAGCGAATGTGATAAAATAATCAATATAAGATCCTCATTCCCTCATGTGAATGTGATAATATAATGATAAATATTTAAAGATCATTTATCATGGTAAAGGATATAGTCGAGGTAGTATGACAATGAAAAACCACTAGTAGTGGCAAAATAAAATAAGAAAGGAGCAAGCAAAAAAATGCTAATTATGCAAAAATGCAATGTGATGTATGCAAAGTACAAGCGTGTCAAAGATATTAAACACTATATTCATAGATATAAGAATCTATGCTAATACATTTTGCTCAATAAAAGAAATATAAAATTGTCATGAAGAACGAAGTTAAATATTAAGGATGCATTATATTCTTTTGTATCTTCCTCGACATGCATCATATAAAGATTAGTAAAAGCTAATCATAGCCATAACATATGTTTATGAGCAATAATTATAATATTTTGGCATGGCCGGTTCTACCATCCCGAGTAATTAATGATGCAAAAACTATTTAAGAATAAGATTCTTCAATCTAATGTTATCTCTTAAAAGAAGTTGATTTACTCATCTATCAACTAGATTGGGGACTTAATCCCTCAATATTCTAGAAATAAAACAAGTGGATATATGTAGACATACAAATCCATTGTATGAACCATTTAAAGTTTAAAATCGATGCATCGTCTAAATGGTCATTAAATCGCAACCTCAAGTTTGCATGATTAATAGCTCAATGCGAGCCTAACATTCCATAGTAAGTATTTTCATCATGAATATGCGATGAATTACTTCTAAATTATTAAATGAAAATAAGAGAAAAACTTGTGTTGTTGTATGGGTCCATATTATAATATACACAACAACAACAAAAATTAGCATCATGCCAATATGTTATTATAAATCCTCCTTTTTTATAATTGGTTTTGGTTATACACTAAACGTATCTCATTTCAGTTATTTTTGTGCAAATTACTCCACCTAAATTCACATATACGAGGATATAAAAGAAGGATAATTCCTTCAGGAGGAGAGAAGTAGCTGCAAATTCATAATGAGTTATCATATTCTATTGATCCTCGAAAAATATTTTATAAATTTATTATTCAATGAATAATCTAATAGCCATATATAAATATTGGCCAATAACAAAAGTTTAGCTACTCATGCTCTGATTATAAGTTGTCCCTCAAGGACACTATTTTATTATGACATGCCTCAATGGTAGACAAATCGATTCCAAATAAAATCCTCAATAAAAATATAGAGCATGACAACAAGATGGTTGTTCGAGGTATAAAATACCCCATGACAGTCTCATAAATAGACATTAGACATTAAGGTTTCAAAGAACCTCAGATAGCTAATGAGATCTCAATAAATTATATCTTGTCTTGAATTATATGGAATCGAAACAAAACGACGTCGATAAATTTGTCTACATACAATATATTGCTTACTATTATGCATGATGAGGATCAGATATCAATTAATATCCAAATGTGCGCTCAACGAAATGATTGGCCAACATAAAAAGATATAGTATCTTGCAAATACTAAAAGTATTAGAACAGGAAGTTCATATAAGTCAATGTGTAAAAATCTATTGGATATACATCGGTTTTTGTGCGAAACCAAAATAAGAGCTCTAAAGTTATGTGCTTTAATACTTAAATTGTGAAATAAATAAATTCATAAAAATAATAAGTTGATTATTAAGAGACATATTATCTCGAGGTGGATGTAAATATCTTATTGATATTTTATGAGATAAGTATTTATATTTTCCTAAAATGGGGTTTATTAGAGCTCTCATATTCTATGAAGGACATGTAATGCCTCAAGCATGGCTCACAACTTCAACTTCTAGAAACAATTAATAAAGTTCTCAATAACTTTATTTGATCAAATTGAATGAGTCCTTATATGGATCAAAATCATTTTGGACGCATATTATATAAATTGCTTTTACACATGTCTCTAAGGAATGATTGGTCCTCAAGTAACATACATAAGTGCAATTGAGGTTTTGATGTTAATTTGCAATTAATATGCATCATGAGAGTGTATTTTTCTCTTTTAATATTTGTATACGCATTGTATACCTTCCATCCAATGCATTTAATATTGAGTTGGAAGCTACACATATATTTTGTCATTTTTGCAGGACTTATTCTTAACATCAACAATTCGGTGAACTTCATTACAAAGTAGTTGCCAACAAAAGTATTCGAGCAACTCGTTTAGAAGATTGACACGCGATGCTTGAAATATCTACATTAAATTAATGAGGAGCATTATGCGCACTGCACTCTTTTCCTTCATCAAGTTTTTATCCCATTGGGTTTTTCTTGATAAGGTTTTTAACGAGGCAGATTATGGCGTATAGCAAACGGTGAATATCCAAGGAGGAGTGTTATAAATATATTAATGATGTGTGTTTGATGTGTGCTTAAACACACATCATTTTAGCCTCGAAAAACACTATAAATCATAATAATAACCAATACATTGTATTGTGTTATTATGTCGTGTAGGTACAAAGGATTGAAAACGAAGCAAAAACGGTGATTTTCGGGTGAGTTTCAACAACGTTTTCACGTTTATCGAGGTTCAAACGAAGTCGTAAAAATTTCCCGAGCACTCCATTGGAAAGAGCACGGAATTACAAGTCCGATGGTGCCTTCATCTCTTATTGGGCCGGACCGACACCATTTATATGGGTCAGACCGACCCATACTTATTATAAGATCAAGACTTAACAACTCTTGATAAGTCCAGCCCATGAAACTCGGCCCAGTTGGAAGAATGTCTCAGCCAGAAAATAGAAGAGTAAATCTCAGCCTAAGGCTAAAATGAAAACGAGTGGATTGGTTTCTGGCCCAACAAACAAAAGAAAAGGAGGCCTTACTCTAAACTGCTTATATAATATGCAGCACCTGAGGATAACACATAGATCTTATCTTGTTTTTATTTTTTCATTTTTTTCATTTTCAGTAGATTAGGAGTAGTTGTAAGGTAGGAGTAGAATAGTTTATTTCTCTCATGTATTTTTCATTCCGTTCTTATGTATTAGTTTGGATTTAATTTGTAATGCACCGTTTGATTTATTGAAGTATGATTTCAGGACGTTTATTGATTGATGATTCGTACGGTTTAAAAGTCTCACCAGGTTTAGTATTTGATATCGATTACTTCTTCCTTCTTTTGCCTCTTCTTCTTTTAGTTGTTCTTAACCGAATAAGCTGCCAATGCTTATTTCAGTTTGCTTATTGTTATAAGCCCTTTGTTTAGATAAGTTTTTCAATAGCTTATTTGAGTTGGCTTATTTTCATATATCTACTAGTTTATTCTAGTTTAGCTTAACCGTAGCTTATTTTGATAAGCTCTTCATAGCTTGTTTTAATAAGTAGCTTAAATTTGTTTTACTCTTTATATCTATGCTTATTTTGTTTGCTTGTTCATCGATGAGCTTATTATGTGGGTATAAGAGTAGATTTGGTACGATTTGTTATTTGGTTTCTAGTTTAGTTTCGTTTGGAGATTGTGGATTACTGGTTTGGATTTAGTTTAAAACTTAGTATGATCGTTTGGTTAGTTTATTTAGATCCGATTTTGGTTTAAACTTTTTCAACCTATTTAGTTTAAAAGATGTCAAATGGATTTGATCTTGTAATGCCGAGTAGATAGGGATTTGAATAGAGGATTTTGTTTCGATTTGGATAGTCTTTAATCCATTAGTTCTTTCGGATAAAATCTAGGACAATTTAGCTCACTATTGGTTTATTGTTATTTATCTTAACCATTGTTGGCTTATTGTTTGATGAGATCGGTTCCACACCTAAGGCGAGGAGCTTATGGGTTGTATAAGATAGCTTATTTTCTAAGTTTAGAGATTAATTAGAATTTACTAGCTTATTAAAGTCTAAAGTTTAAACAGTTTATCATCTAATTAAGTAAATAAAGTCTAATTGAGAAATAAACTTGGTATTTGGTTTAGTTTATATAACCGGGTGGTTTATTCGTATCGGTTTCGTCATTCGGGTTCTACTTTCTTTCTCGTTTCTTATTTTAGTTATAGTTTAGATTTGCTTGAATATGTCTATTATTGCTTGTTTGCTTAATTAGTATGCTTAGTGTGTAGTTTATTTATGCTTGTTAAGTGAGTAGTGATTAGTGAATTAAGTGTGAATTAAAAAAGGGTTTTGTTGATTAATAGTTTTCGAATTATTTAAATTTGTTATTTGATTATTTGAAGGGCAAAATCCTAAAAAATAATTAAACATCAAATCTAGTAATTAGTACCAATATAAAATATCATTTTCAAAATAAACTAACGTTGTGAGAAAATAATATTTTTACGGGTAATAATTCGTTAATTAAAACCATTTTCACACTTAATGAACTTTTCATATCACTTGGCAAGCATTTCCGTTTTATATATTCTTTTATATCTATTTTCTTATTCCATCTTAGTTTAATTCATTAGCGTAATTTTTAGTGTTATTAAAACTAGTTTCTTTAGTGATTAAAATTAGTTTAAAATCCAAACCAAAAATATTTGATATTCAAGCATCAAACGTAAAACATTAACGTGAATCTCAATTCAATTCTCGCCGTGGATACGACATCCGGAAGATTAATTATTACTTGTCCTTACATGATTTTTACATCTAACGGGAGATACTTATTATATTACTCGACTCGTTTACGATGAATCAGTGTTTATTCACCTTTATGAGTTGTTAATTAGCCTTGAATAGGTACTTAATTAGCTAGGGGTTACACTCTATATACCCTTATAAATAAGGGACACATTGTACTCATTGGTGAACTACTCAATAACAATCATCTCCTTCCTCCTCTATCTCTTATTCTTTACATTTCATAAGATTAAAAATTATTACAATAGCACACCAAATTTCTTATTTTAACCTACTTGACCCATTAGCAGTAAATCGTAGATATATATAAACATATACAAAAGGGATATTATATAATGTATATACAAACCTTATCGTTGTGTATTTCCCGATCTTGGAAGTAATGGCCAGTATGAATTAGTCTAACGTTCGATGCATGAATATAGACTGAAAATCGTCCTCCATGGCCCTACAATATGTAATAGAGCATCAATAGTCGTGGAATAGCATCAGCACATTGGGAAAAAGATATCATTTAGGGGTATTTGGATGTGTCCTTTCCAGTCACTTATCGTGAAATGAATAATCAAAACTCATGTGCTCTTGCTAGGATAAGATAAATATGTGTTTAAAGTGCAAACTAATTAGTGGGTCAAATGTACATTTAAAGATCCATTTGATTTGTAGTAAGTGGGTTGTTTCATACCAATTTTTCTCGACAACCTCTCGAAAGCCAAAGATCACAAAAATTGATAAAAGTGTAGGGTATCAAGGTCAATATGGTGAATATAATCATCTTGATTGAAGTTTACCCGAAGGAAAATGTTCATCTGCAAGTGGTGACCAGCAAGCAGTGAGATCATAACCAAACGATGATCAAGCAGTGATAAGCAAATGTTCATCAGGCCGTGGTTATCAGATCTGTAATCAGAAAGGTGCATAAGCAACTGGAAATGGTTTGTGATATCAACAACGTGCAACCAATTCAAAAGTTTACACACGAGTTACAATAGTTTCTATCCAAAACACACACTAGTAAATCTCACTAATCTTTGAATCTTCTCACTCCTAATCCTCCATCATGTCAGGTACTCATCATTACTATTCTATATATTTGATTCATATATTGTTTGCCAATAATCTTTTGACTGTATGATTACACTATTGTTTATATTGATTAATTACCCCTTCTAAAAATCAAAAGTTTGAACCTCAAGAAATTTTTATACACCTCGAGTAGTATTGGGTAGTTCATCCCAAATTGACCATCATTCCCGCTCTTATCTAAACTCAAGTTGAAGCTCCTCGGTAAAGCATATCCTTGACTTGCATAAACCGTTATTCCATTCATGTGAGTTGCTGAGGACTCGTAGTGGTACACATCCTTTATTACGAGTGTCAAGCGCCGCGTGGCTACACACCAAGGGGCGTATATGTCTGTTATGGGAAACTATAGCGGGTAGGTAATTTTTACCCAACCTCAAGGAAACCGTATCTCTTAAGCTATTCATTCAACAATTATCTTGGGCACGGTTTTAATCAATCAAAATAATTCATAATCAAAATAATCAAAAACTTTCAAAACAGAAATATCTAGAATAGAATCAAAATCTTATAATCTAAGGTTAACAATATCAGGGTTTATTCCAAAAACTATCGAGATCAATAATTTTTAACCAAGGAATAATTAAATCAGTATCAAAGCTTTATTAAAAACCCAAGGTCAAAATTATAATCAAAACCAAGGACAAAGTTTTAACCAACCTCAATCAAACATGAACCAAGCTCCAAATCAATCCTCCACGGATGATTTGTTGAGACAATATATAATGAAACAAGAAACCCATAACCAAAACCAAGAGGCAACCATCTAATTAATGAAAAATTAAATGGGTCAATTGGCAAAAGCTTTGAATGAAAGACCTCAGGGTGTGCTTCCTAGCAACACCATTCCTAACCCTCGGGAAGATATAAAAGTAGTTACCACACAGAGTGGTATTACTTTGGCTGGACCCTCAGTTCTACCTCCTCCTCCTTCTTCTTCTTCTAAGGGGGTGGAACGAGACCCGAAGACGACCATGGACCAGGTACACATTTCATGTCCAGAAAGTACCGTATGAGTCCCATATCCGGTAGTCCAGCCAGCTACCGCTTCTAAACCAAATGAGATTCCTGAGCGAAATCCTTAGCAACCTCTTATTCCTTATCCTTCGAGGTTGAACAAGGATAAGCTTCAAGACAAATCTGATATCCAAATTCATAAGTTCTTGCAGATGTTTAAGAAACTTCACTTCAATATCAGTTTGGCTGAAGCTTTAGCTTAAATGCCAAAATATGCTAAGATATTGAAAGATCTCCTTACTAATAAGGAGAAACATCTAGAATCGGCTAATACTCCTCTTAATGAAAATTGCTCAGCGATCCTCCTTAAAAAGTTACCTGAAAACTTGGAGACCCTAGGAAATTTCTCATTCCTTGTGATTTCAATGAGCTTAAGGAATGCATGGCACTAGCCGATCTAGGTGCCAGCATAAACTTAATGCCTTTTTCTATGTGGAAAAAATTAATGTTACCTGAGTATTCTACTTGCAATGGACTTTAGAGTTAGCTACGGTCGGTTGCTTACCACAACTGGTTTTGTGTGGATGGTTTCGTGTTAAGGGTGTAGAGTTTTACGTTTCCTGCCGACTTCATTATCGTTGACTATGATGTCGATCCTCGTGTTTCCCTTATCTTAAGGAGACTATTTTTGAGGACGGCTCGTGCTCTAGTCGATGTATATGGAGAAGAGTTGGCTCTTAGAGTCGGGGATGAAAAATTAATCTTCAATGTTGAGAGAACTTCGAAATATCCTCATAAGCATGGAGATGAGTCAATCAATCAGATTGATATCATTGACACTACATGCGAGGATCATTTTCACGAAGTGTTAAATGTTCAAAAATCGATTCATTCTTTGAGTGGCAGTCCCACTCCTTCTTCTGATCTTGCGGTCGCGTCTCTCTCCCCTTCTTACACTCCCTTCGGGGATAGTGACTATTTTAAAAGAGATCGACATCCTTCTTGCCATTGAGGATTCTATATCTCCTGAAATTGATGAGGGAATATTTGGTCCGAAGGGAGATATCATTCTTTTTGAAAAATTATTAAATAATGACTCTACAAAAGATCTCCCTCTAAAAGAGCTTAAAAATGATGAAATTAAAACGACTGAATCTTCAATTGAAGAACCTCCTGATCTCGAACTCAAAGACTTACCTCCTCATCTTGAGTATGCATTTTTGGAGGGAACTTCAAAGTTACCGTAATTATTGCTAAACATAAGAGAGAAGGGTAAAAGTATAGCTTATTAAGGTTTTAAAGTCACTTTAAACGTGAATTGCTTAGAAATATCTGATACTCAAAGCTTGATCCTAATTTTTTTACTACAAGATAATGATTGAGATGACTTTAAACTGGGTTTAAATCCAAAAAATTCATGGAAGTCATTAAAGTAGAAGTTATCAAACTTCTAGATGTTGGATTGATTTACCCTATCTCGGATAGTTCTTGGGTTAGTTTTATGCACGTCATACCAAAGAAAGGTTACATAACGGTGGTTACTAATGATAATAATGAGTTAATTCCTAGATTGGTCACGGGATGGCGTGTTTGTATTGACTATCGAAAGTTAAATGACACCACCGTAAATACACTTTCCTTTCCTTTATGGACCAAATGCTTGAACATTTAGCTGGGAATGAATTCTATTGTTTTCTTGATGGATTTTGAGTTATTTCCAAAATTCTATCGATCCCAGACATGAAAAAACCACCTTCACCTGCCTTATGGGAAATTTGCCTTATCGTAGATGCTTTCAGTCTTTGCTTGACCCTGGATTTCCAAAGGTGTATGGTGGCAATTTTTCATGATATGATTGAGAAAACCATGGAAGTCTTCATGGATGATTTTTTGGTCTTTAGGGATTCGTTCTCTTGTTGCCTCTCCCATTTAGACATGATGCTTAAAAGGTGCGAAGATACCAATCTTGTCTTAAATTGGGAGAAGTGCCACTTTATGGTTAAAGAGGGTATTGTCCTTGGCCATAAGATTTCTAAGAATGGTATCGAGGTTGATCGTGCTAAAGTTGATGTTATTTCTAAATTACCTCCTCCGACTATGGTTAAAGAAATTAGGAGTTTCTTAGGTCATGCCAGCTTTTATCGGAGATTCATCCAAGACTTCTCCAAAATAGTCCGGCCTATGACCCATCTCTTAGAAAAAGAAACTCCGTTCGTGTTTTCAAAAGAATGTTTTGAACCATTTGAGTATCTTAAAAAGAAATTAACTGAGGCTCCAATTCTCATGGCCCCTGACTGTGACTTACCGTTTAAGATCATGTGCGATGCAAGTGACTTTGCGGTAGGAGCAGTCTTGGGCCAGCGAAAGAACAAATATTTCCAGCCTATACATTATACGAGTAAGACTTTATCGGATGCTCAGACACTTTACACCACTACTGAAAAAGTGTTATTAGCTGTGGTGTATGCGTTTGAGAAATTCCGGTCTTACCTTGTCTTGTTTAAGACAATAGTGTATACAGATCACTCGGATTTAAAGTATCTATTTGCTAAGCTAGACGCTAAGCCGAGATTGCTCTGATGGATTCTCTTGCTCTAAGAATTTAATATCGAGATTCGTGATAAAAAAGGAGTAGAGAATCTAGCGGCTGATCATTTGAGTAGACTTGAAAATCCTTATAAAAGGGATCTCATTGAAATGGAAATGAATGATAATTTTCCACACGAGTCCCTGAATATGATTGCACTTAATGATGAAAATGAACCCTTGTGGTTTGCCAATATTGCAAACTACTTAGTGGGTAATGTGCTTATTAAAGGGATGTCATCCCAGGCAAAAGAAGAAAAATTTTTCAAAGATATAAAACATTATTTTTGGGATGACCCCTATTTGTTCAAATCTGTGCTGATCAAATAATTAGGCAGTGTGTGGATGGAAGGAAGCTATGGATATTCTTGAAGCTTGCCACCATGGTCCCATCGGAGGACATCATGGCCCGAACTACACGGCCAAAAAAGTTTTTGACTATGGTTTCTTTTGGCCCACAATATATCGTGATGCCCACAACATGGTCAAACATTGTGACTCATGTCAACGGCAAGGAAAAATTTCATCAATTCATTCGTATCGATTTACCATTCCAGCCTCGTTGGGGATTTACGACCCGAGAAAATTCTATACTACCTCTCGGTATCATTGACTCTGCTGCTTTTAGACCATCCTTACTATATATTTGATATTTTATTATATTATATGTATTTTAAGGTATAGTCTGAGCGGATCAACCGACACCCTTCTTTCTCATTCTGATGATTCTCTACCTGATTATGAAACATTTTGCTTTGATATCGAAGAGAAGAGTAGTGGCAGTACCACTTCTCATTTCGATCATTCTCTTTCGGACTACGAAGCATTCTGTTTTGATGTTGATCATATCGAAGAGAAGAGTAGTGGCAGTACCACTTCTCATTCTGATCTTTCTCTTCTTGAATATGAATAGTTTCATTTTGATCTTTCGATTGATTAGCTTCCTCCTGCCGATAGGAGTGATTTTTATCATAAGGAGTTAGCCGATGAACTCGCTCACATCATATCTCCACCGTAGTATGATCATTTTTACTTTGATCTTGAGGACGATCCAGGAGAGTTGACTAGACTTTTGAAGGAAAATATATCTGATACATCAACTGAGGATCTTACAGTTAATGAGCTTAATGATTTTTCTCTCTTCCTATCCGATTGTGACTCTACTTTTTCTAAAGAATTTTCTAAGATCGATCTTTTAGTCTCATTTCCTTGCGGAAATAAAGACAAAATTTTTAATCCCGGAATATTCATTATCAAAGGAGTCCAATCTCAGAGATTTCATATTCTTCCACTAGACGATTTTTCTACTATCTCATTCGTCAGAGATTTTCTTTCCCTGACTGATCCTTCTGAGATCGACACTTTTCTATCATTTCCCCTGGAAATGAAGACAAAGTTTTCGATCTCGGAATTCTCATTATTGATGGAGTTTTCTCTTTCACGAGAAAAGCTCCACTTCTACTGACTGATAATTTCATGATCTATAAATATCATATCTTAAGTGAAATTTTTTCAAAGACGGGGTCTTCCGTCAGTTTTCACCCCATGGGCAAAGAAATTCGAGGCGAGTCAAGCTAGTGACTCGTACAAAAACAAGTGCTTCTCGAGAGGCAACCCGTGTTATCTATCTATTAGTAGTAATAATATATTAGTTTAGTTGTAATAATGAATAAGTGTGGGGGAGTGTTTTTCTCCATGTTGTGTTTTGTGGTACCCGTTTTTGCTTGTAGGATTCCCTATGATCGTGAAGACCTCTGTGCTTGTTTTCAATCCTCCAATCACGCAGTCTTCGATCATTTTCATGCTTATATCTTGGGGAAATTTTCTATCCTGATCATATATATATATATATATATATATATATATTTCCCTTTTCACACTTGGAATTATTAGCATTTGCCTTTTTCATCCTTGAGTGTAGGGGTAAAACCTGACATTTTTGAACATTAAGGCCAATGTTCAGTTCTAAGTGTGGGGGGGGGGATTTATATCAAAATGATCATACCTGTGCTTGTCTGTGTCCCACGCAACCCTGTTTTGACCAATATATTGCTTTATTTTATTGTAAAAAAAATAATGATATAAACATTAGAAATAAGTGGGCCCGTAGGTTAGAACTAGGGAGATTTTGATTTGACCGAGTATTGCACTCTAGCTTTCCCCTTAGCTTTCGAGACTAAGCGTTTGCTAAACTTTAAAATTTTACAAAGAACGAAAAATGATAGAGTTGAATATAAGTTAGATGCTAAGCGTGGAGTAGTTGGATCTCTTTAGAACTCATAGAGGTTAATTGTGGCTTTTTGCTCCCATCAGCTAAATAAACAAAATAAAATAATTTTCAATAAATAAAGTTGCTTTGGTTTTTGGGATTCTTAGTTTCTAAAGCCTTCTTATAGATTCCTTCTGATGAAAGTAAGGTACACATCGAGGTTCTGCCAGTGTTGTGGAGAAATTGGCTACCGATTCCTGACGGCTCGCTCCCGTTGTCTAGGTAGTTAAAAGACCACATGACTTGAAATTTGGCTATAATAATAATAATGTAATAAACTGAAGCCGAAATAAGACTACTGTTTCCTGTCGATTCGCTCCCGATGTCTGAGTTGTTTAAAGGGTGGAAGTAATAATAATAATATTAATCCGAGACTGATAAAAGTTTGTTGTTTCTTGACGGTTAGCTCCCGTTGACTCATTCTTCAAAAAGGTCAAGGAAATTACCGAGGTCGAAATAAGACTATTGTTTCCTGTCGGTTCGCTTTCGATGTTGCAGTTGTTTAAAGGTCCGAAGGCTAATATAGCTTTACTAATAAAGATAATAAAGCCAAATTTTGACTCCGGGTGTAACCCTTGCCCTTTTTGTGAGTTTTGAATGTTCTAATTTAGTCCTTTGACTATTTGACTTTTGTCATTTTATTAGAACCTGTACCGTGTTGACGATGGTGAATTTATGTGATTGACGTATTTTTTGTTATATGGTGTATAATAATCCTTTTTAGAGGGTATTATTATGTTAATTGTGTTCCAGGTGGTTTGACCCGTGGATAGCGTGAAATGCCAAAAACGAGTCCCGACACGTCTGATAATGTTCAAAAATGATTTTGGGAAGTATAACGTGGAAATATATCGTGTAAATACTCTAAGTTATTGGAAAAGTATTTTTAAGATGAATAAAAATGCTAAGTAACTTCGGGAAATATTTTACGATCAAGGTTTCTAAGTTTTAAGTGAACCCGACACAAAAAGAAGGCATCCCGAGCCCCTAGAATACCCTATCAAGTTTTGAACCTTGTAGGATGGCATTTTAAAGCATGTTGGTCCAAGCCTCCTAGTACATATGATTTGTTTTCATCCATATCACACATTACATGTTCTTTCTTTCAAAAAAATAAAACACACACTCTTGTGTGCTCTCTTCTTGTGTCCGACCTAAGCACACACACATACACACACACTTTATTTTTCAACTTTTATCAAAAACATGAAGATTCAAGAGTATTTGGGTTGATTCTAGTGTTCGGGTATTTGTTAAAACTACGTTTGGATAGTCGGTTCGTGTTTGTTCTCGCTTTTTGAAATCCTTTTTGTAAGTTTTCTAAATTTACATTTAACTTGTACTTTTATGTGTCAGATGATGCATAGAAGCTAGTTGTATGGTGCGTTTGTTAAAAATCGAAAGCAAAAATTTTACAAATGATTATTTAGGGCACGTTTTAGGTTCAAACAAAAAGAAAGAATAATAAGGTTTTGTTAGTTTTGATATTGTGGTCGTGATGATTGAAAAACATTTATTGCTAATTATTTTATTTTGGATAATAGCTTATTTATAAGCACTTTTCGGCTTATTTTGGGCTTAGTGTGGTTCGAAGACCACAAGGAAGCAAGTATATGTGTTTTTGGTTATTACCCTAGTATGTCATATTTTTGTGGACTATTTTTATAGCTTATGGTGATAACCAAATATGATACGTAGCTTATTAGCTTATTTTTAAGCTTATGGAATTGGTCCGAGTTACTTTGTTACTTATTGATTTGGACTTATATATACTAATGGACTTTAGTATTGGGCTTAAAACATATTTTGGATAAGTAAAACTCTTAATGGATCCTTATTGGGCCTTAAAGCCCAATAAGTGTTAACAAGTCGATTTATGAGTTTTGGCGAACTTTGAAAAATGGGACATACTTACGAATTGATATTGGAAGTCGTTTGGGAAATACGTTTTGGTGAACATTGCGGAATATGGATTTTTTGCATTTTGTCGGAAAATGGTGAGTTTGTGGGATATTGTTGAAATAAAATATTATTATTTTAATAAGTCGACTAAAAAACAAAAATTATATATTTTCGAAACTTTTCTAAATTGCTTAGTATAATTAAGCGTTTCGTTTCTTATAACTTAAATGATGGAAATCTTAATGGTAATTAAGAGTATCGAATGAAATTACGATATCTTATATATATATTATATATTTTATATATATACATATATATAAAAGTATTTATTACATTATCTATTTATTAGCAAGGTATAAGTTAAATATATTATACTGCGGCATGAGTTGGAAGTATGATACTTTTGGAGTTAAGTTATCAACCATCACACCACTAAAAACGTTAAGAATAACCGTACAACGCGCATCTGACTACTATGCATCAAACCTGAAAACTATTTTGTAAATAAATGTCTAAGTGGAACATTAATTGGACTAGGTCGTGTTCGGACGTCGTTGCATTTGCTTGTGTGATATTGAGTTTGCTGCTTGAGGTGAGCTCTCGTAGCCCCACTTTTTAAATCTTTTTCGTTGGGGGAAAATGATACTCAAATGTGTTTTGAACTGTTTTTTGAAATGTGCGAAATGGGGTTTTGGTTTTTGGGACAATTTATGTGCTTATGGCTGCTATGTGAATATTATGTGGTATGATTGTTCCTGCCTGCATCGAGGTGCATGGCAATGTGTGTGATTAGCATGGAATTGCTATGTCTGTGAAGGGTCTGCCCTATTGTAAATGCTCCAGCTGGTAGGCTTTTAGGTGCGTATGACCTCGGGGTTGCGACCCCAAGAGCGGTGGTACACGCTGGTGATAAGACTAGCGGGGATGTTAGGTCTTGGTACATGATTAGCAGGGATGCTAAGTCATGGGTTTGTGATTGTTTGCATATATTCACTGTCATATAGCACAATTGTCCACTCTTTGAAATATTGGCACAGTGACTGGGTTTCCTTCAAACCTACGAGCTCACCAACATTATTGTTGACGTTTTCGAGTGTCATTTTCAGGTGAAGAGAATGATCGTTAAGGTCGAGATGTGTGATAGCAGACTTTAAGTGTATCCTGTATGGATCATGTTTGAGAGGTCTTGCTTTTGAAGTATGTTATGGATTTGTTTTCTTGAGAATGGATGTTTAAGATTGTATGGACCCCTGCGTGGGCATTTGGATTTGTAAGTGACTATGTGATGTGTTCTTGTTGGGATTTCACTCAAGTCTGCACTCGAGGTGGATGATCTTCATGACACTTTTTCATTAATGCACTTTAGAACTTCTCTATTTTGTATCTTGTGTTATGATTGATCATTCTTGTCGCACACCCGTGTTTTCGCCTTTGTCGGAGTGTGACAGATTGGTTATCAGAGCCAAGGTTATAGAGAACTAGGTGGTTTGTCCTAGACTATAACCTTGGAACCTTCATATAGTTGCATTATAGGACCTATGTGCGCGGTGTTCCGCTTATACTTGCTTTTATGGCTATATAGTATATCGTATTAGTTAAGTCAATCATTGAAATGTGCGAGCCTAATACTGGGTACGACTGGGAAAGGATACGAGTATAAATACGGTGGCCAACGTAGTTATAAACGTATCATGACTCACGCGTATTTAGTATTATCGTTCACACAAATCGGTGTTGACACCTTAGGGCCGTATGTGTGTATATATATATGGAAATATATATAGGGTATATTAAGACCATCTATGAGTTAACCTTTCCCTCCTACCTAACATAGCCCATGTTCTCCCTCGTGTAGATAATGCCGCCAAGGATGATGACCTGAAGTGCTGGCCGGCCTGCTGCTGCATCACGAGGAGGGGGAATGGGTGGACGAGCTGGTAGAGGTGGTGGTAGAACTGGAGGTCGATCTGGTGATCCGGGTAATGGTAGGATTGATGGTCAAGGTGGCTAAGCAGGTGGCCAAGGTAGTGAGGTGAATGACGGTGTTGACGGAGTCCCCGACTTCTCCACCATCATTGCACAGCAGTTGCGAAATTTACTTCCCACTATTGTATCTCAAGTAGGCGACCAGGGTAGAGGTCAAGGGAATGGTAGGAATCAAAACGGCGATGCCATCAATGAAAACATCCGAGGTGATGTTAGGAATGTCATTGAGAACAATGACTGTAGGGGTTGTACCTATAAGGATTTCTTAGCATGTAACCCTAAGGAGTATGATGGGAAGGGAGGTGATGTAGTTTATACCTGTTAGATTGAAAAGATGGAGTCAGTTCAGGATATGAGTGGTTGTGGGGATAACCAAAAAGTAAGGTACACTGCTGGTTCTTTTGTCGATAAGGCTTTAACATGGTGGAATTCTTAGATTCGCACATTAGGTCGAGAGGTTGCTGTAGGTATGTTATAGGATAACTTTAAGGTATTGATGAGGGAAGAGTTTTTTCTTAGTAATGAGATGCAGAAGTTGGAAAGAGTTATGGAATCACGCCATGGTCGAGGCCGGCCATACTACGTATACTGATAGGTTCCAAGAGTTGGCTAGGTTAGTTCCTTATTTAGTAACCCCGGAAAACAGAAGGATTGAGAGGTACGTGTATGGCCTTGCTCCACAGATCCAAGGGATGGTGGCGACAACGGAGCCATCAACCATTCAAAAGGCTGTGCAGATTGCTGGCACACTGACTGATGAAGCCCTTAGGAATGGGTCAATAAAAAAGAACCATGAGAAGAGGGGAAATAGGGGAGAACCTAGCAAGGATAGGAATGGAAGGGACGATAATAAGAGGACTAGGACTGGAAATGCTTTTGCTACAACCGCAAACCCTGTTAGGAGAGAATACACGGGTACGACACCCAAGTGTACCACCTGTAACTTTCACCATCCACCTAAGATACCTTGTCGCACTTGTTTCAACTGTAACCGCCCTGGACATTTTGCTAAGGATTATAAAGTGGTGCCTAGGAATGTGAATCCCATCAATGCTAAAAACCCAACTTCTAGGGCTTGTTATGAGTGTGGTAGTACCGATCATATCAAGGCAGCATGTCCTAGGTTGAATCAAGCTCAAAGGCCAGGGGGAAACCATCAGGACCAAGTGGTGGCTGTTAATGGGGGTCAAGTCATGGGAACAATGGTAACCAGGCATGTGGAAGGGCATTCATGTTGGGAGCAGAGGAGGCTTGCCAGGACCCGAACATTGTGACGGGTACGTTCACTTTGAACAATCATTATGCCACAACCTTATTTGACTCTGGTGCCGACTATAGTTTTGCTTCTACTACTTTCATACATCTGTTAGGAATAGAACCCAGCGATTAAGGGTTGATTTATGAGATTGAGATAGCTAGCGGGCAGCTAGTAGAAATCGATAAGGTCATTAAGGGATGCAAACTAGAAATAAAAGGTCACGTGTTTGATATAAATTTGATACCGTTTGGAAGCGAGAGTTTCGATGTGATCATAGGAATGGATTGGTTGTCCAACCATAAGGTTGAGATAATTTGTCACGAGAAGGTAGTTAGAATACCACTACCGGACGACAAAGTACTTAGAGTTATGGGAGAAAGACCGAAAGAGAAAATGAGACATCTAAGGAGTGCTAAGACTAAGGAACAAAAGAAAGAAGAGATTGTGGTGGTTAGAGACTATCCCAAAGTATTTCTGGATGACCTATTAGGATTTCCCCCTATTCGGGAAATCGAATTTCGGATTGAGTTAGTCCCTGGAGCAATACCGGTCACGAAATCTTCTTATCGATTGGCATCTTATGAAATGGAGGAGTTGTCGGGTCAACTCAAATAACTTCAGGACAAAGGTTTCATTCGATCAAGCTCGTTGCCTTGGGGAGCACCGATATTGTTTGTGAAGAAAAAGGATGGTTCCTTTAGGATGTGTATTGATTATAGAGAACTGAACAAGTTGACCATTAAGAATCGTTATCCACTCCCTAGGATAGATGATCTGTTCGATCTACTTCAATGATCACAATACTTCTCTAAGATAGATCTTAGGTCTGGATACCACCAACTGAGAGTGCATGAGGATGACATCCCAAAGACTGCATTTAGAACTCGTTATGGACATTTTGAGTTCACATTAATGCCCTTTGGTTTGACTAACGCACCAGCGGTATTTATGGATCTAAGAGAACCTAGTAAGGATAGGAATGGTAGGGACGATAACAAGAGAACTAGGACTAGAAATGCTTATGCCACAACCCTATTTGACTCTGGTGCTGACTATAGTTTTGTTTCCACTACTTTTATACCTTTGTTAGGCATAGAGCCCAGTGATTTAAGGTTTAGTTATGAGATTAAGATAGCTAGCGGGCAACTAGTAGAAATCGATAAGGTCATTAAGGGTTGCAAACTAGAAATACAAGGTCACGTGTTTGAAAGTAATTTGATACCATTTAGAAGCGGGAGTTTTGATGTGATCATAGGAATGGATTGCTTGTCCAACCATAAGGCTGCGATCATTTGTCACGAGAAGGTAGTTAGGATACCACTACCGGATGGCAAAGTACTTAGAGTTATAGGAGAAAAACCGGAAGAGAAAATGAGACGTCTAGTGAGTGCTAAGGCCAAGGAACAGAAACAAGAAGAGATGGTAGTGGTGAGAGATTTTCCCGAGGTGTTTCCCAATGACCTATCAGGATTACCCCTTAGTCAGGAAATCAAATTTAGGATTGAGTTAGTCCTTGGATCAATACCGGTCACGAAACGTCTCCCATGTGTACGCATTGTGACACCTCTTGGCTAAAATGGTGCGGGGGCGTGTTGGTCAACTCAAGGAACTCTAGGACAAGGGTTTCATTCGACCAAGCTCATCGCCTTGGGGAGCACCGATATTATTTGTGAAGAAGAAGGATGGTTCCTTTAGGATGTGCATTGATTATAGAGAACTGAACAAGTTGACCATTTAGAACCGTTATCCACTCCCTAGGATAGACGATCTATTCGATCAACTCCAAGGATCACAGTACTTCTCTAAGATAGATATTGGGTTCGGATACCACCAGTTGAGAGTGCATGAGGATGACATCCCAAAGACTGCCTTTAGAACTCGTTATAGACATTTAGAGTTCATAATAATGCCTTTTTGTTTGACTAACGCACTAGCGATATTTATGGATCTGATGAACCGAGTGTGTAGGCTGTATCTAGACAAGTTTGTGATAGTGTTCATTGACGATATTTTGGTTTATTCTAAGACCCGAGAAGAGCATGAAGTACACCTAGGACTAGTCTTAGAATTGCTTAAGAAAGAGAAACTGTATGCTAAGTTTTCCAAGTTTGAATTCTGGTTACGAGAAGTACAGTTTCTTGGACATGTGATTAATGGAGATGGTATTCATGTAGACCCTAGTAAGATTAAAGCTGTAAAGAATTAGGAAGCCCCTAGAACTCCGTCTGAAGTTCGTTCCTTCTTAGGATTGGCAGGGTATTACCGTAGATTCATTGAGAACTTTTCTAAGATAGCTAAGCCGCTTACTGTCTTGACTCAGAAAAGTAAGACCTTTGATTGGGGTGAAGAGCAGGAGAATGCATTTCAAACTTTGAAGGGTAAGTTGTGCGATGCACCTGTTCTAGCTCTCCCCGATGGACCAGAAGATTTTATGGTATATTGTGATGCGTCCGGGTTAGGGCTAGGTTGTGTGTTGATGCAAAGAGGTAAGGTTATAGCATATGTGTCTAGGCAGTTGAAAATTCATGAGAAGAATTACACCACCCATGATTTGGAACTGGGTGCGGTTGTGTTTGCCCCTAAGATCTGGAGACATTATTTGTATGGGAAAAAGAGTGTCATATATACCGATCATAAGAGTCTCCAACATATCTTTAGTCAGAAGGAACTAAACATGCGACAGCGTCGCTGGATAGAGCTTTTTAGTGATTACGACTATGAAATTCGCTACCACCCTAGTAAGGCGAATGTAGCAGCTTATGCACTGAGTAAGAAAGAGAGAGTGAAACCTAAGAGAGTTCGAACTATGAATATGACCCTTTAGTCGAGTATCAAGGATAGGATACCGGCGGCTCAGAAAGAGGCATGTGATGAGTTTGTGGGATTGCAGAAAGGTTTAGATAGGATGATAGAACAAAGGAGTGATGGAGCTTTGTACTACCTGGATCGAATATGGGTTCCTTTGAAGGGTGATGTGTGAACCCTGATAATGGACGAAGCCCATAAGTCGAAGTACTCTGTACACCCAGGAGCTAATAAGATGTATTATGACCATAGAGATAGGTATGGGTGGCCGGGTATGAAGAAGGACATAGCTGTGTATGTGATTAAGTGTTTGACTTATCTGAAGGTTAAGGCTGAATGTCAGAGGCTGTATGGCTCACTGCAGCAACCTGAGATTCCTGAATGGAAATAGAAAGGGATAGCAATGGATTTTGTTACGAAGTTACCAAGGACTAGTAGTGGGCGTGATACAATCTGGGTCATTATGGACCGATTGACTAAATCTGCTCATTTTCTACCAATGCGTGAGGGCTATAAGATGGATAGGTTAGCTAGACTCTATCTGAATGAGATTGTTGCTAGGCATGGTGTGCCGATCTTGATCATATCTGATTGTGATAGTCGATTTACGTCAAGGTTTTGACAGTCAATGCAAGAGGCATGAGGAACCCGGTTGGACATGAGTACGGCTTACCACCCTCAGACCGACGGTCAGAGTGAGCGTACAATCCAAACCTTGGAAGACATGCTTAGGGCGTGCGTCCTAGACTTCGGGGGAAGTTGGGATGTTCATCTTCCATTAGTGGAGTTTTCGTATAACAATAGTTATCATTCTAGTGTGAGATGTACGTTGTTTGGGCTTTGTATGGTAGAAAGTGTCGTTCCCTGATTATGTGGGCAGAGGTTGGAGAGGGTTAGTTGATAGGGCCTGAGTTAGTGCAAGAAACTAATGAGAAGATCTCGCAGATTAAGGATAGACTTAAGGCTGCGCGTGATCGCCAAAAAAGTTATACCGATAAGAGGAGGAAGCCTCTAGAGTTTAGTGTAGGTGACTATGTCTTGCTCAAAGTATCGCCTTGGAAATGTGTGGTATGCTTTAGGAAGAAGGGGAAACTAGCACCTAGATTTGTTAGACCTTTTGAGATCGTTGAGAAGGTAGGTCTTGTAGCCTATAGACTTAGACTACCTGAGGAGTTGAATGGTGTTCATGACACGTTCCATGTGTCAAACCTTAAGAAGTGTTTGGCTGATCCAACACTGCAAGTGCTCTTGGACGAGATCCAAGTAGATGCTAAGTTGAATTTTGTGGAAGAGCCTGTGGAAATCTTGGAGAGAGAGTTCAAGAAGCTTAAGCAGAGTAGAATTGCCATCGTCAAGGTTCGATGGAATTCGAAACGTGGACCTGAATTTACATGGGAACGTGAGGACTATATGAAACTTAAGTATTCACATTTGTTTAGTGCCAATAGTAGCTGAATTTCAGGGGCGAAATTCTTTTAAGGGGGGTAGAATGTAACCCTTGCCCTTTTTGTGAGTTTTAAATGTTCTAATTTAGTCCTTTGACTATTTGACTTTTGTTAATTTTGTTAGAACATGTACCGTGTTGACGGTGGTGAATTTATGTGATTGAGGTATTTTGTGTTATATTATGTATAATAATCCATTTTAGAGGGTATTATTATGTTAATTGTGTTCCGGGTGGTTTGACCCGTGGATCGCGTGAAGTGCGGAAAATGAGTCCCGACACGTCCGATAATGTTCAAAAATGATTTTGGGAAGTATAACGTGGAAATATATCGTGTAAATACTCTAAGTTATTGGAAAAGTATTTTTAAGATGAATAAAAATGCTAAGTAACTTCGGAAAATATTTTACGATTGAGTTTTACGAGTTTTAAATGAACCCGGTACAAAAAGGAAGGAGATGAACCCCTAGGATTCCTAAGTGTGGGTTCAAGTCTCTTAGGAGACATGGGTGCTTGTTTGTAACTTCCTTGTCCCAACATAGTACCCTTATATTCCATTTACCAACAAACTTTCCATTCATTCTTTCATTTTACATTTTAAAAAACACACACACTAGTGTGTGTGTGGGTTTCGTCCGCCACCTAAAACCACCACAATACCATAAGTTTTCTAACTTTGATCAAGAACGTGATAGTCTAGAGTATTTCTGGGTTGATACTAGTGTTCGGGTATTCATTTAAACAACGTTTGGGTTGTCCGGTTCGCGTGAAAAATTATTTTGAAGACCATTCTTGTAAGTCTTTCAAATTTTTATTAATGATGCATAGATGTTAGTTGTACAAGTTGATCGTCGTAAAAATCAAAATTTGAAAATGAAACGAATGGAGAAAAGGGGTGTTGGTTTGCGTCGAACAAAAAAAGAAATGAACAAGGGTTGTAGTTTTGATATTTTGCTCGTGATGGTTGAAAAACATTTATTGCTAATTAGTATATTTTGGGTTATGAAATATTTTGGCTTATTTTAAAAGCTCGTATGGCTTATTTCGAGCTTATTAGCTCTCGACTTAAAAAGGGAAAAAACACAAGGAAAGTGTTTTGGCTATTAACTTAGTATATTGTATTTTTGTGGACTGTTGTATAGCTTATGGGGATAACCAAGTATATAACGTAGCTTATTAGCTTATTTTTAAGCTTATTCGACTTATTTTGCAGCTTGTAAGCTCACGGCCTAATAAGCATCAATAGGCCATGGCTTATTCGATGGCTTATTGTGGTCCGAGTTACTTATTTACTTATTGGTTTGGGCTTATATATACTAATAGGCTTTGGTTTTGGGCTTAGAACGTGTTTTGGATGTGTGAAATCCTTAATGGATCCTTATTGGGCCCTAAAGCCCAATAAGCTTTAACTAGTCGTTTTGGGAGTTTTGACTAACTTTTGAGAAGTGAAAAATACTTGTGAAGTTACATTGAAAGTCGTTTTGAGAACGTATTTTGGTAAACGTCGTGAAATGTGATTTTTGGAATTTGGTCAGAAGGTGTCGAAATGTTGGAAGTTGTTTGAAAATAAGGTTTAAAAACCTTGGGAAACGTTATATAAACGAACGGGTCATGCCGAAATTTCATAAAAAACCTATACTTAGAATTTTTACTTAAAACGTGATTTTTTTATTTAATAATAAAATATTATTATTTTATTATTTTAATACTTCGAATAAAAAACAAAAAATATTATTTTTCTAAAAACTTTTCTAAAATGTTTAACATAAACAAACGTTTCATTGTGTATAGTATAAATGGTATATTTATGGTAACTAAGTGTGCCGAATAGACATATCTAAGTATATTTATAAGTATTTATTATAAGAATTTACTTATATTATTTAACTATTTTACTTAAATAGTATAAGTACATTGTACTAAGATATGGGTTTAATATGGTATCTTTTGGAGTTAAGTCATCAACCATCACACCACTAAAACGTTAAAGGTAATCGTACAAAAACTGTTCTGGAAATGAGTGTCTAAGTGAAACATTAATTGGACTAGGTCGTGTTCGGACGTCGTTGCATTTGCTTGTGTGATATTGAGTTTGCTGCTTGAGGTGAGTTCTCGTAGCCCCACTTTTTAAATCTTTTCCGTTTGGGGAAAATGATACTCAAATGTGCTTTGTCTGAACTGTATAAAATGTGATTTTGTTTTCGGGATAATTATGTGCTTATGACTGCTATGTGAATATTATGTGGCATGATTTGTTCATGCCTGCATCGAGGTGCATGGCAATGATTGTGATTAGCATGGAATATGTTATGTCTATGTGGATCTTTGCCCTATACATAACTCTAGCTGGTAGGCTTTATGTGCGGTATGTCATTCGGGGTTGCGACCCTAAGAGGGGTGGTATACGCTGGTGATAAGACTAGCGTGGATGCTAGGTCTTGGTACATGATTAGCGGGGATGCTAAGTCATGGGTTTGTGATTGTTTTGCATATATTCACTGTCATATAGCTCAATTGTCTAATTGTTTGAGATATTGGCACGGTGACTGGGTTTCTTCAAACCTACGAGCTCACCAACATTATTGTTGACGTTTTCGAGTATCATTTTCAGGTGTGTGACTTAACCAAGGTAAATTGGAAGTAACAGGAACTAAGGACGTACACGTGTGGGATGCTAACTTAAGATTTGTACATTTTGAACTAAAAATGTAACTTTTAAATCGTTGTAAATTTAGATCTTTTGTAAATGGATGGTACGATCTTGTACCTTGTGCAATGAGAGTCATTATGTCACATTTCCGTGTTTTTGCCGCTGACGGGGTGTGACAGATTGGTAATCAGAGCCCAGGATATAGAGAATGCCGATTTTTATAAAAATAAAAAAACG